>PVKA01022832.1:0-36517 GCA_004027165.1 Ctenomys sociabilis | reverse complement strand
AAAAAAAAAAAAAAAAAAAAAAAAAAAAAAAAAAAAAAAACCAAAATACATTTTGAACATTTACATTGCTTGAGATCTATATAATTACTTACACAGACAAACTCCTTTGGTTGCATTTTTCTCTGTGTATCTCTCCCTTTCCTGAGTTCACTATTTCAGTTTTCTCCTTGGTGGGAGAGGCCTCTTCAAGGAGGTCTTGTGAGTTTCTTGCATGCTTATGATAAGTATTTAAAATCCTGATGTTAGAAAGTGCAGAATTCGTTGTTTATGATCTTCCCCTTCTCAACCCTAAAACCAGGCTCCTGGTCCCCAGATTGGGTGCTGTGGAGAGGATGGGGCATCTGGGTGCGCTGCTCCCCCCCAGGTGCTGCCTTCCCCTGCTCCCCTCCCATGTGATGGATTGCCCTCAAACGCAGAGACCACCAAGAGAAATGTGGGCAAAGATCTTTTCCATTGAAAGTGCCTTCCATCAGTTAACCCTTTGATGCTGAAGATGAAGGCTTTCTTCAGAGTTGGGGAAGGGTTTTTCTTGTAATTTGTCATCTCTTAATGTTAGCATTGCTTGCTACCAAGACAAACTCGAGTCCTTGAGGGCAAAATCTGATTTGACCATCTCCTCCTCTTGGTCTGGGCTGCAGTGCAAGTTTGGCATTAATCAGGGGTCAGTTCAGGTCAGTTCAGGTGAAAGCACCACATCTGGGCCCAAGATGGCGACTGTGCACAGGACATAGGTGGGAGGAGCTCGGGGAGAAGCTGCAGGTGGGGAGGGAGCAGGGCCAGGCATGAGTGGAGCTGGGCAAGGCGGAAGTCTGGGAAGGACAGATGTCACAGCTCCAGTGGGTGGCCCCGGGGCGTGAACCACACGCTGAGCGTGTCCTCAGCTCCAAGTCACTGTGACAAATGCCTGACGTCCACAATTTAAAGGGAACAAGGTTTCCTTCGGCTCTGGTTTCGGAGGCTTTGGTTCATGACCAGCGGTGCCAAGGCAGGAGCCCACGGCAGAGGGCCTGGAAGACGCAAGATGCTTGCCTCATGGAGGCAGGAGGCTGAAAGACCGGCAAGGCCAGAGAGCACCTGGCTGGGTGCAGATGGGGCCTTCAGCGCCGCCCTCTAGATTTCTGCCCATCAGACTCCCCTCCTAGTGGTTCATTGGCGATGAACCTACAGTGCGTTCAGCCACCTGTAACATCAGTCCCCCAGGGATCCTCTGGGCCCCTCCTCTGAACACAAGAGCACAAGTGCACATTTAAGCCATTAACCCCCACCCCCTGAAAATGCTCCTGCAGGCTGACATGAGCTCTCAGGCACCTTAGGCTCTCCGCACATGGGCAGAGAGGTTTCTGGGAGGCCACAGGCGTAGCTGCTGGACAAAAGTCACACACACGGGCTGTGTGCGAGGAACAGTGGGGGATGCAAGGGGACCTGAGGGCAACCCGGGGCAGGGGCATCAGTGTGGAAGGTGCAGCAGGTGCTTCCGGCACTTACAGAATGAAGCACTCCTGCTTCATTCCTTGCCCCCGAGCAGGTGTGGTGAACCCATGGCACGGATGCTCCAGCTGACTGTGTGTTACTGAGAGCTCTAAAAGCTTCCCCCTCAGTGCTTAGGTGCTTTGATGTTGGCAGACAAGCCCCACACACTCTGAGTTCCATTAGCCCTTCCCGGCACCAGCGGTGGTCACGTGTTAGCTGTCTCTTACTGTGAAATCACCAGCTCCCACAGGCCTGCTCACTTCTGGGAGGGGACAGAGCCCACCTGTGAGGTCCCATGGGAAACTGCCTCCACCTGAGCCAAGGCCATCCCAGGTTGGTCAGTGGGGAGATGGGCCTGACCCATTGACCTTTGTAAGGGTTGCACCCCTGTTCACAGGACCTGCTGATGGGGGCTCAAGCTGTGCTGACAGCTGACCAGCAGAGCCTGGTGAATTCCAGCCTCACTGCGGCTGCCTGTGCATGCCCTGCGATGGCCAGGGGGTAGTGCCTGGCTTCCTCAGTGCCTGGTTCTCACCCGCACACTCCTGGGTGTGGACCTGGCTGAGCTCTTGGGGCAGTGCCCCCCACCCCATCAGGCCTGGAAGCTGCCCTTGCTTATGAGGGTTTGCTGCTCTGGAGGAACGTGGCCTCTGTGGAACTGGGAAGCCCCAGCCTCCAGTGTGCATTTAGGAAGCAATTAAGTCTAAATGCGGTCATAACAGCATGTCCTGATCCAGGCTGGGGCCTTATAGGCACCCCTGCCCCCAGGAGAAAGGCCACGCAACAGCTGCTAGGAAGTAGCTTGGTGAGTAAGCCCTGCTATAGCTAGGTCTGGAGCTCCAGGCTCTACAAACAAACATTGTTCTATAGGGCTTAGGTTGCCCAGCCCACGGCTCAGCCACGACAACCTAAGGGGACCAAAGTCATCAGAGGGTAGGGACCACCTGTGATCTTACTTATCCCGTTCAATGACTTGATCAGGACTATTGGTGGATGGAAAAAATGACCGCTTATTTTGGGGCAGAAATAGGAAAAAGAAGGGAGAAAGAGCTGCTTTGAAAGAAGAAGGGAGACACATCCTGAGCGCAGCATGGACCTGGTGGGAAGGCCAGCCGTGGCATGGCCACTCTCTTGCTTTCTGCCTTCTTTGATCCAGGCAGCACCCCATGACCATGAGCCAGAAGATACAGTGGGCCTCTCACATGCGCACATCTCAGGAGGTTGGGGCCAGTGAGGCTCGGCACCACCCCTGCAGCTGTGGTTAGCAAGTCTCTTCAAGCTGCAGGCCGCGCCCACCACCCAGCCTTGGAACCATGCCCTGGCTCCTGCTGTGGGCACCGCCAGGTGGCTCCCGGTTCCAAGCTATGTGGGTTGTGGGGTGGGCGGCTGACAGATTTTCGCACAGACCAAGCTCTGCTCACTATGGAGTTCATCGTCTTAGTGACACATCCTGGGGAAGGGACAGGACACAGGAGTGAGAGGCAAGTCCCTCCCCATACTGCATCCTCCACAGAGCTTGGTGGGTGCTTGAGATGCCCCAGGCTTGGGCTGGACCCACAGTGCCCCTCAAAACCTAAAAGGAAAAGCAAGAAAGCCACAGAACTGCAAGGCCACGTCTGGTTCGTTCCGGCCAGAGCCAAGCGTAGGGGACGTGTAAAGTGCTCTGTGAATGAGCTCGGGCTGTGCATGTGCATCGGCAGTTGATTTGGTGTGTGTGCGGGGTGGACGGAGCCCAGCTCCCACCCCCCAGGCCCAGTGAACCAAGGACAAAGGCAGAGGGGTACACATGGAGCTGAGGAGTGGGGGTCAGCACCAGACCCCCACTTAGGCCCGGAGGAGACTGGGACGAAGCCCTATAGGGCAACAACAGCGAGGACAGTGTTTTCTAATCTTCAAGCAGCCTTCTAATCTTCTTCAGTTGCATTTGAATGAATAGATAAACACTTTTAAAAGATTAAACAAGACATCACATTTATGAGGTATCAGATCTCCGTGCTTGGAGTTGGAATGGCAGTGAGTCCCGCAGCTTCATCCAGAAGAAGGCGGCAAGTGCTGGGGGTGGGGGTGCTCTGCCCCTGAGCACCCCCACCCCACAGGAAGTGCTTGGGTCTGCACACGTGGTCGGGCCTCTGCATCTTCTGCTCCAGGATTGCCGTACACGGGTTTTTCCCTAAAACACTGCCCAAGCACCCGGTCTGGGACGTTTTCCCAGCATTGGGGCCGTGGCACCCCAACCCTCCAGCTGCTCTGACAAGTTTGCAGAGTCACTCGCCGTCCACATCAGGGCCCCTGACTCAGACATTCACCCTGGGCTCGCAGGTGCCTGCCAGGGATGGTGCTGTCATGATTCCAGGGGAGGCTAGCTCTGCATCCTCCTGGGTGTCATGTCCTTGCTTCGAAATGAGCAGATGGGATTTGTGCCCGCCAGTAATTAAGGTTAATGCACACGCTCCACCTGGGGGGTGGCCAGCAGCCTCTAGTCTGTGTTCCTGGCCTGCACCCAAGCTGGAGGGCTCCGGGACGGGATGCTGGTGCTTGTCCGCTGGTGTTGGCAGCCAAGGGCTAGAGCCTTGCCCTCACCCCAGACATGGGCATCAGGCCAGCCCGCCACGACCCCTACGAGGCCCCGGGCCCTGACCTTCGCTGGAGCTGGCTCAGCATCAGCGTCTCCGATCAGCGTGTGGTGGCTGCTGTGTGTTCCCTCTGCTGGGCAGGGGCCTGGTGGGAGTTGGAAACCTGGGTGACGTGTCTCCCTGAGTCTATGTGCTCCGTCTGCCCGCAGCTGTGTGACATGGAGGGAGAAACCAGATGTTTGCCTTCAAAGCCCAGCCCAAGGCAAACCTGGGCTGCAGGTGGGCGAGGCGGCATGCAGCAGCCCTGAGCCGGTGCCAGTGGCTGAGTCCTCGGAGTTGTGCTCCTGCACCATGCCCTCCCCCAGAGGCTGGGGCCAAGCAGATGCTGGCAGGGGCAGCAGCAGTGCTCCCTGCGTGGGTGTGGGCAGTGGGCAGCAGCTTGTGGGTCTAAGTGGGAGCCTGCAGCTGCGGAAACAGCACTGATTGCTGTCAGCAAATGGGCGCGGGGGCAGTTTGTGGCTTGGCCACACCTGGCGTAATAGCACACGTGAAAACCAACATGGTCACGACGGCTGAATGAGCTCTGCAGAAGCTGCAAACCTGCATGATGACCTCCGGCTTGCTCACACCTAAAAACTGCAAACTATGGCTGAACTTGGTGGTGCACACCTGTAATCCCAGCACTCAGGAGGCTGAGGCAGGAGGATTGTTGAGAGTTCAAGACCAGCCTGAGCTGTATAGCAAGACCTTGTCTCAAAAAGGCAAACATAAAAAAATAAAATAACTGCAATCTAATACCTGGACACAAAGTGGGTGGGCTCTTGGGATGGGGACAGGAAGTGGTTACAAGTGGCTACAAAGAAGTATCAGAGTACCCAGTAGGCCTGCAGGGTCCACCGGGGCGGTCACCATGCAGTCACCACATGCTGCCTGCCTCCCTGCATCACAGTACTGAACTTTGGCGTTAAAATCAACCGCTCCGTGCCTCTAAGAGCAGCAGCCTCCTGCTGGCCGGTAGCGTCCTTAGAAATGGCTTGCCCGTCAGACACACACCCCAGGTCCATCTGGCTCAAACAAAGGACTGAACAAGACGGGCCAGAAGCAGTGTGGAGGGGAGAAACCGGCACCACAGAGGAGGAAAAGAGGACCGGCGCAGAACCGCAGAGCAGAACCCCAAGAGCCCTGGGCTGGAGATGCGGCGGAGGCGGAGTCACCGCGGCTCTGTCGCGCAGCCGCACCTCGTGGGGACCCTCGAAGTTCTACCTGTGGGGTCCTGGGCATCACTTGGCACCGCCCCGGATCTTGTGATTGGTCCCACTCGAGGCCCTGCGTGCGCCCCAGCTGGCCCTGCCTCCCTCATCTCCTGTTTCACGGCCACCCGAGGTTACAATTAGAAACCAACACTTATGAAGTAGCAGAAGTTTCTAGACTGCCTTAAACTCCATATTTAAATGAAAGTGATGATCTAACCAGTTCAGGAAACAAAAGCCCCCACAGGCCCACACTGCACTGTGTGGGAGACCCCGAGCACTGAGCCCACCGAGCGGCGTCAGCACACTTGTGCTGCGTTAGAAGTGACAATGTCACCAAGCCCGATACCACAGCAGCTGGCCTAGGTTTTCTTTTGCTGCTTCTAGAGAACCAAGAAGCCTGTTAAGAAGCTTCACAATCTGGCCACAGCCACTACCTCCCAAACTCACACGACCAGAGAAGGTCAGGAGCGAACAAGCGGAGCTGTTCCCCACTCCTGAGGCCACAGCCTCTGCCAAGGAAGGCATCTGTGAACCCTAGGAGGAGGACTGACTGCTCCGGACGCCACAGGCCACAGTGCGGCAGTGCCGGCTGGCAGGGAACAGCTCAGAGCAGGTCTCCCCAGACTTCCCATCACCTACAGAGAGCAAGGAACCCAGGAAAGTCTCTCTGAGCCATTACCCAGGACACACTGCCTCCCAAGAGCCCAGGGCCAGACGCACCAGCCTGGCCACCACCCAGAGACAGCAGAAGCTCTGGGCAGTTTTTCCCAAACCTAGCGGCCAAAACCCCAGCCACATCTGAGATTCCAGAGTGGGAGACCGAAGTCCCAGCTACCAGGCTCTGAAAGACACCAGGAAGCCAGTGCACATCCACTCTGTCTGAGCCACCACCGTCCGAGTGTTGCAGAAGTCAGATCAGTGTGGTCAGGGCAAGCGGTCACACTGCCCTCCTTGGAGGAGTGCCTGGGGCCAGTGCTCCCTGACATCACCCCTTCTGTGGTCCTGTCCTTCCAAACACCTCTGTGACCTTCACCTCCACTGCACAGACCCTGATCGTGGGAAGAGATGTCGTGGTAGTACATTTTGAGCCTTCTGTCTCCTTTCAGGGGCTTTGCAATGGAGCTTAAAACATTTGTCCCTTTGACAGTGAGCAGCTTGTTATTGTGAAATGGATAGATGAGGAAGAAGACCCCTGTGTTGTGGAGCTAGAAGAAGCCTTTATGCTTTGTGAACTGCACAAGGATCTTCACCTTTTAAATCACGTGGGCCCTTGCATAATGGAACACCCTTGAATACTTTGTCCACGCGAAGCAGTCCGTCAGCTGCAAAGGGGCATGCCTCTGGAGGAGCGCCAGTGTGCCGGTGACTGCTTTGCTAGCAGAACATTGCAACAGGCAGCTGCGCAGACCTTTGGGAATCTCAGACTAGCCTGTGACTACCAACGAACTCTTGATTCACAAGAAGTGCCACAAAGGTGAGTCGCAGTCTTTGGCAACAGAATCCAGGATGCCCATGGATCAGTCACCTGCGCCTGCAGACCCAGACAGTAAGTCCATGTGATTCTTCGAGGTGTGAGTGTGGAGGAAAGAAGGCAATGAACACTGGGAAGAGGGCAGCAGCCTGCCCAGTGCAAGGCTTTGGGAGTTTGATTTGCTGCAGATAACAGGGAGCGGAATTACGGGAAAGTACTGGTGGTGCAGTTCAGAAAAAAGTGTTGCACTTATGAAGTGGAAGCCGGGACAAAGGGGCTGGCCAGCACTGGTCAGTGTGGAGCAGCAAGCTTCAGAGCAGGCGGGCAGTGGTCCTTCCACACTTGGTTTCACACAGAAAACAGGAGATGTGAACGCGGGAGGAGGAGCTGCTGCTTAAAAAGAACTGGCTCGGCCACCTGTAGTGGTCCATGGCACCAGGGCTTACAGCGTGTTGTGTTAGCTTTGCGATTTTCTGGGTCTTAAACTTCTCTAACAGTAAAGCAATCAAAGCAGCAGCAGGTCTCAATGTACAGAAAATAGCTCCAGCCTCTACCCTGGAACACACACGTGCCCATGCAAGAGTATGGCTCCTTTCCACTTTGTGCCTATGACAGGCCACACTGTGTGTCGCTCCTGAGCTTACCCTTTGCACTTCAAGCACTTCCCACCCAAGTGTTCCTCCTCACTTGCCTTGGAGGATTCTGACACAGAAATGCTGTGTCTGTCCAGCAGTCCCACTGTTGACACTAATTAATCTTGTCCTCAGCTCTGCACTGCTATGACAGACTCACATTGAACATCATTCAGAACTCCAACCCATGTGAGTGTTCATGGATGAATAAAGGAACTACAGATATACACGATGGAAAATGACCCAGCCTTAAGGAGAGAAATCCTATCTCTCATGCTAGCAGGGATGAGCCAGAAGGACATTTAAAAAACAAACAAACAAAACAGTCAAAAGTGAAGAGGTATACCTATAATCCCAGATCTCTGGGAGGCTGGGGCAGGAAGATCAAAAGTTCAAACCCAGCCTGGGAAATTTAGGAACTTAGTGAGACCTCAACTCAGAGTAAACTATGAACAATAAATAAATAAAGCATTGAGGGATAGCTCAATGTGAAGGTTCTAGGTTCAATCCCCATTATGATGGGGAAAATAAAGTGACAGGAAGATAAACAAGAACAAATAAAAGACAGCAAAATACTGAGAATTGCCAGTCTCAGTGATGGACGTGTGTTTGCCATTTGTACCATTCTTTCAGTTTTTCTGTATATAGGGCAATGTTTACATAAAATGTGAAGGAAGAAAACCTCCAGAGAACATTTTCCCCAAAATTGGCAGAAATAAAAAGCCCAGATAGCTGTTTCCAAGCCTGCAGGCTGGCAGCCCCTCTCAACCGTTGCCAGGCCCAGAAGCTTGCTTGGGTGGGTGCAAATCTGAGAACACCAACAATCGGGACTGAAGGGCATCACTTAGGCAGGGTGGTGCCATCCAAATGGATGGTCTAGGGACACCACCGTCCTGTTGAGCCATTCTGTCTGTGAGGCCAACACAAAAGGGCCGGTGCCAGGTGACGGCTAGCGTATGACTCAAGAGTCTTTCCTCACAGCTAAGGCAAAATGCTGGACACCCACAGTTGAGGGAGGGAAGGTTTATTCCAGCTCAGTCTTAGAGGTTTCAGTCCATCACCGGCTGGCTCTGAGGCAGCCTTGGCAGAGGGGGACAGTCCATGGCGAAGCAGGCTCTGGCCCTTCGTACTGTGCCCAAGCCACATGCCACAAGCCTGTTGGCTGGTGCCACCTCACCCAGGGGTGGCCCCTCAGGTGCCAGACCCATCAGTGGGCTGAGGTACTGCTGCACACCCATAGTCCTAGCAGCACAACTCCAGATGGGCCAGCTCGCAACAGCCTGCCTGGGAGCGCCAGGCTTTGGGGGGCATCTGGACACACGGCAGATGGGGCCCAGGGTGTCGAATTCATATAGATGGGAAGCAGAATGGTGGTGCTGAGGAAATCAGTAGGTTAATCATTTCAGTGTGCCGGCGCAAAGCCCAGGAGGTGGACAGTGGCTGGCATGTAGTCTGCTACAATGTCTTTATATTTTAAAGAGAAGGAAAGAAAAGCTCCATGGGTGACAGAGCCCTGCCCTGCCACCCATCCAGAGGTAACAAGCCCTTCTGTTGCAGGCCTGCCAGCCCTGCGCCCCGAGAAGGCCACACCATCTGTCCATCAGCTCCTGGCTGTGATGCCGGCCTCCTTCCCTCCCTGCTGGAGCTGCCCAAGCTGGGGTCCTTGTGAAGTGATGGCTACTCCGGCTGCAGGTCAGTGTTCCTGGGAGTGTGTGGGGTGTGGCCCAGGGTCTATGCAGGGACCCTCGTGCAGCCTGGGGTGGGGTCCTCACTTGGCCTTCTCCCAGAGACCAAGGGCTCAGGCTCTGGGCTGGCCCTGGCCTTGCTCTAGGATACATTTTCCATATGTATGGGTGCCCAGCTGTGGTGAGGTGCCACGGTACACTGGGTGTGACACTCAGCATAGGACAGACTCCCCGAGGATGGGTGGGCACTCACCCCCACACCTGCTGTCCCCAGGGACCTTGGCTGGGCTGGACCCTGGCAGGCAGCACATGCTGCACTGTCCCCTCCCCTGGGAAGCTGAGTCACTGAGTCCCCCAGGAGGAGTGAGAGCCTTGGTGATGGTGGGGGGTGGAGCCGCATGGCCCCCACCAGGCCGCCACCTCACCCCTGCGGTAAGGCTGGGAAAGGAGGTGCTGCAGCCCCTTGTCCCACCCATTCTGGGTAGGGTCCCCTTTAGCTGCCTGCATGCTGGGCTCAGCGCTCAGGGGCACACCACATGGCCCCTCCTCACGGCGACGACCCAGGCCAGTTCCTGGGGTCCTGTCATGCCCCCCTGCGCCCCGCTCCCTGGGTGGTAGCCTGAGCGGAAGCTGTCACTCAGGAAGTGGGTGAGTGGCTGATGCCTGTGGCCCTACGGCTCCTGTTGGTGTGGAAGATGGTACCCAGCCAACCAGAGTGTGAGCCCAAGGAGAAGTCCACGGCTGCGGCCGCACGATGGAGGAGCCCACGCCCGAACCCGCCTATGTTGATGTGGACAAGGGCCTGACACTCGCCTGCTTCGTTTTCCTGTGCCTCTTCCTGGTCGCCATGATTGTCCGCTGTGCCAAGGTCATCGTGGACCCCTACAGCGCCATCCCCACGTCCACCTGGGAGGAGCAGCATCTGGACGACTGAGGGTGCTGCGGACGGCGATGGCACAGGCTCACCGTGGCCCGGCCGGCTGCCCCACGCAGGTGCCCTGGTGCTGGGTGCAGCCTGGCACACGGGCTAAGACCCCAGGCTTGGCCGGCATCTCTGGGACCCTGGCCAATGGCCCTGGGCATGCCCCATGTGCCTCTGGGAGACGAGTCCAGGAACTCTGTCCTTAGAATGCAACATAGCGCATGGCATCCTATAGACCTCCCTCGGGCCACCCTGCACCCCGGGGACAGGAGTGGAGCAGGGGAGGCAGGCCCAGGGCATGCTCTGAAAACTTAACAGAGGCACACAGGCTTCTTTGAAGCAGTATTTTTTAAAAACCAAGACATAGAGGGTTATATTTTTCCTGTGGTAAGTGAAATGTACATTTTGGAAGCTTGGGAACATGCAGATAAATGGGAGTCAAGTAGCCCATATAATCACACCTCCCAGAACCTTCCAGTTTTGGTATATTTCTTCTGGCCTTTTGACACCTCTCTTTAGCCGACTTCACATGGTGTGCGTGGCGTCAGACACGCGGGGACTGCACTCCTGGGCCCTCCCAGATATGCCAGCTTCTCCCCACACAAAATCACTGCACCCTAAAACCCTGGGGGTGAAAGGCTTGTGGGGAGGCCTGTGCCCCGAGTCCCAGACACTCACAGCAGGGTGACCCAGAAGCCCACCTGGCTGATCCCTTGGTTACCTCACTGCAGGCTGGGCAGCGAGAGCTCTGCTGTGTTTTTGTTTTGGGGTGAGGGGCATTTTTAGAAGTGCGGGAGCAGGAGTGCTTTAAAAGTCCACGTAGGGCCAGGATTGAGTCTTCCTCCTCCACCCCCGTGACCCCGCAGCAGCTCTGGACCAGAGGCCTGATCCCTGCCTTCTTGTGCGATCCCAGTGGCCGGTCAGTGTCCTGTGACACACGGAGGAGCATCTATTCACAGGACGGCTGGGGGGTGAGACGGCAGCATTACCAGCAGGGTCCCTGCTCCCTGTGGCCAGAGGGAACTCGGCAGCCTCTGGGCACCTGCCCCTGTGGGACACAGCCTCCAGGCTCATGTCACTGCACAGCATTCACACCTGGTGTCAGAGCCCCCCTCAAGCGTGTCTTCCCAAGGCTTGGCCCGCATCCCATGTGGAGAAATGGGGGCCTTGGCCTTCTCTCCACCACCTGTACCTCTGCCAGGGCCCTGAGCACCCCCAGGCCCAGGAAGTGGGTTTCCAAAGCATTGTCCCCTTGGGTTACCCCCGAGGACAGATGAGGCCTCTGATGTGCAGGCAAAGCCCAGCTCCCAGGTGTCCCCCTCACTGCATGCACACAAAGCGGCAGCGGGGGAAGCAGTGGTCATAACACCTAGGGGGTGGGCCTGAAGCCCAGCCTGGCAGCTGCCCTTGGAACCTACCTCAGACGTACTGGGTGCTTCCTTGAGCTAGGGGCATGGGCCATATTTGGTCCCAGCTGACTTCCGGCCAGTTTGTGCGGCTCTGTGGAGCCCTGGAGTGCGAGCTGGGCGCCACCCTCTGGTACCCTGGTGGAGCCACCATCTGTGACCCTGGGACCTTGTAGAACCCAGAATGCTGCCCACCCCTGACTACAGGACCGGGTCTCTGATCTCAGGCACACTCACAGTGGGCTCCCTGGGTTACTATTTTCAGCAGCACAGAGCCCCCCATGGCATGGGGTGACCACACTTCTCCATCTTGCCACTGAGGGCCCATCCACCGTGATAACATCACGGTGTATGACACCCCTTGGGGCTGTCATGGAGAGTGCACGCCGAGTCCCTGGTGCACTTCCTGTGCCAGCGGCTCTGCCCAGCCACAGCCCAGGGTGGCCGGCCGGCTGTTCCCCAGCTCCTGGCCTGCCCCTGCTCCCCGACAGTCACCAGCCAAGACCCCTCCCCACAGGGCTGTCCCTGGCCCCTGTACTGGGCAGTGGGAGTGGGTTGAAGAGCATTTATTATTATTATTATTGTTATTTTTTTTAATGGGAGCACATCACAAAGGACGACCAAGGTTAAAGGCAGCAGTGGCAGGGGAGGAGGTTCCCTAGAAGGCAGTCACAGCATGGAGCTGTCACCAGGGCAAGGCAAGACTTGGGTTAGCTGGGGGTGGTGGAGCCCCGGGCAGGGGTCACCCTTCCTGCTCACCCACGGGGAGAGAATGGGTTCCCCAGCCCAGCCCCCTGCCTGGGCTGAGCAGCGCCCAAACCAGCAGACGCCAAAGGGCAGGCTCGGCCAGCCCACCCCCCACCATTTATAAATTATGCTCAGATGGGGGGTGGAGACTCCCAGAGGCCAGGGGCCTGCGATGCCCTCAGCCGCCATGCTGTCTGGGTGATGCTGTTTGTCCCACTAACCATGCGAGGTAATGGGGGCAGACGTGAAACTGACCACCAGGCCAGCTGTGGCCCAGCCCGGCAGGGCCGATCTGTGTGGCACGGCCCGCCAGCAAGACCACAGCCCCACTCGGTGGTCCTGAGCTCTTGGTGCTCTGTGTGAGCAGCCAGTCTCCCTACTTTCAACGGCTGCAAAGCCGCCTAGAAGGCCTGGGAGCATTCCTCAGGGAGCCCCAGAGGAATCCCAGCCGTGCTCCCACCTGGACTTAGAGAAGGAAGCATGGGTCGTGGGGTCCCAGTGGCTCGAGCAGCCTGGACCCAGGCTTCATCCTTGCTCTGCCATGGTGTAGCAACAGTCCTGTCACCCTCTGGGCAGTAAGTTCCCTGAACAGATGAGTGGGCCAATGCAAGGACCCAGGTGGCCCAGTGCCACCTCGGCTTCTGATTTGACAGGAAGCGTTTCTTCTTGCTCGTATCATTTTGAGGATAGGAACCAACATCCTGAGTGGACTGTTGAGTGTGACAGCCGGGCGGGGAGAGGAGGCCCCTGTGCTGAGCTCCAGCTGATGGCAAACGTAGCCTCTGCTGGGAGGTTCAGGGCCAGGGCCTTGTGGCTGCTGGTGGAAATAATACTGCAGCCACTGTGGAGAGCACTGAGGGGCCCCTGTGAGAACCCCAAGTAGAGCCTGACCCCGGCCTGGGTGTGAGTCCAAAGGAAGTAGCCTCGGCATTTAGGGAGACATCTGCACCCCAGGAGGACCGCTTGGCCGCCTGCTGACAGGTGGAGGGACTGCGGGGCGCCGGGCCACACGGAATCAGCCAGACAGAGAGACAAGGGCCACATGAGCTGATGCACACGTGGCACCCGAAACAGCATCTCATAAAAACAGAGTGGAGCAGGGGTGGTGACGGGAAGTGGCCCGGGGGTGAGGCCAGTAGAGGGGAGAAGAGAACTCTGGGTGCTGTGCACTGCTGATCCATGGCCACGAGAGGGTTTTGAATGTTTTTACCTCTAAGAAGTCAGTACTTGAGACAGCTGTTTCCCAGATTTTAAATACTGTACAATGTGAAAATGTATGGGCTCAGCACATGGCACTCCACATATGACATTAAAAAATAAGAAGCTAAAATAAATGAGATGAGGTCAACAGTGCCCCCTGCAGGTCAGGACCAGAACAGCCTTCCAAGGCCCTAGGAAGCCACTGAGGACTGAGAAGTGGTGATGGGGACCCTGGGACAGCTGCAGTGTGGCTGGGTGGGGCACCTGGCTTGTGACCCCCACATTCCTGCCTGAGTCGGTCCTCATGCAGGGTAGGAAGGAGGCAGTCGGGCCTTGGGTCATTGCCTGTTCAGTACCTCCAGCTGCTAATGGGCAACAGGACACCCTCAAGGACGGGCTTCCTTCACCTCGGGCTCTGCACCTCCACATCCCCAGTCATGAAAACTGTGACATGGCTGTGGCCTTGGCTCTGACACTACGCCAGGGCCCAGAGCTGCAAGGGGGTACTTCTGCCTGCCACAGGACCGAGGAGGGTCCAAGTGCTGCGCATCCCCACCACCCACCCTAGGGACAGAGCCATATGCCCTGGCAGGCTGCAATCCCAGCAGCGGAGGGAATGTGCCCCCACCCCAGGGAAGACCGAGCTCGTAGGCTGGGCTCCCTGCAGCACGACAGGGATGGGCATGCCTCAGGGTGTCTCCTGACGCGTGGGCTCCCTGCAGCACAATGACTGGGTGCAGCAGAAAGGGTTCTCTAGCACAGTGTTCTCAGACAGCACGCTGTGTTACTCTAGCAACTGCTGGATCCAGCCCAGAATTTAAAATTCAAATTGCTTCTTTGTTTTCTTTCTGGTCTGGAAGGTACATGTACTGGCTGGAGTACAAGCAGCCTTTTTTTTTTTTTTTTGTACCAGGAGGTGACCCTGAGGCTAAAGAACCCATGTTGAGGCCAGCAGAGTCCAGGAAATACCTCAGTGGCCGAGTTGCCTTACAACCAGGCTCAGACTGCTGCTGCCTCCTCCGGGGCTTTCGTTTGCTGGCCCCTCTGCCCTGGGGCTGCCCACCTATCCCTCTCCCTAGTGCTCTGCTCCATTCACAGTCCTCACTGCCCAGCTCTCCCTCCTTGCATCCCATGAAGTGGGGGCTCCAGCACTCCTCGCACGCATGAAGGGCTGCTTCTGCACCTCTGCACCTCGCCCTCTCACTGGGCTCCTTAGCCTATGCCTGGTGACAGCAAGGCGATTCCCAGACCAAGGCACCTAGATGAGGCCAGACATCAGGCAGAGGTGTCTGGAAGAGGACGTCACCAAAGCCGGAATTGGCCTCTGTGCATGAAGCTCCCTTGGGGAAGTGGGTGGGGCTGGTCAGTGAGAGCCTCAAGGGAGACTCCTCAGGGAAGAAGGACACAGGACGAGCTGGGCCTGGAATCACCCCAGCCAGTCTGTTACAATAAGCGTGCACACACGCATGCACACACACGCATGCACACACACGCAGGTGCGCGTGCGCACACACACACACACGCATGCACACACACATGCACGCACGCACCTTGGCCAGGCTAAGGAACCAGCGTAGCCACCTAGCAGGCCCAGGGCCTTGCTCAGCCACAGCACACAGCCTCAGAGTGTGGGGCACAGTGCAGTGGCTTTATTCACCCCAGAGGGAACAGCAGTGGGAGTTCCGACCCTGCACGCCCTCAGGCTGGCCCAAGGGCTGGCAGCACCTTCCCTGCACATGGGCCGAAGCCCACACGGTAGCCGTCTCCCTGGCAGTACCCTGGAACAGAGAAGGGCAGGGTCAGCCATGCTGCAACACGACAGGGGACGCTCTGGCAGAGGTGTGCAGGGCCAGGGAGTGCCCGCAGTCAGGCCCCAGAAGCCTGGCTTCTGGTGTGACATCTGTCTGCCTGCCCGGCAGCCTGAAGCCAGACAGATGGGCTGCTCTGCCTCCTGGGCCTGTGACCTGGGGTCCTCAGACCTCTGCCCACTGCTCAGGTGAGCTAGAAAACCCAAGGTGCTGGGGACAGCAGGGCCTGGGACGGAGGCCAGGTCAGGAAGACAGCTGTGATGTGAGGTCCTCAACCAGGACACTGCTGGGTTGAAAGCTTAGACACGACCCCGGGGCAGGCAGGACTGTGCCTCTAGTCAGCAGAGGGGAGCTGGTTTCTTCCCCTCCTGGCTGTGAGACCTGCGGGATGCACCCCAGCAGGCAAGCGGGGTCCTCAGCCCTGGGCCCAGATGGACCGCGCCGGTGCTGCCCGCCAGGGGAGCACCATTCTGTTCAGCCCAGGCTGGCTTCCAGCAGGCAGCAACATGCATAGGGCCACGGTCCAGAGGTCCAGGGCACCCCCCCTCCCAGGCTGGCCCTGCCCAGAAGAGCGGGAGAGCATATTGCTGGTTGCGCCGTCTGGGGACCTCATGAAACATCCCCCAATCCCCGGCTATGGGACACCAGGCGGAGAGCACCAGGAGGCCACAGGTGAGGACAGGACAAGCTGAGGTGCCCGCACCTGTGATGATGACCTCGTCTCCGTCCAGCAGAAACGTCCTGGTCTGCCCTTGTCCCAGCTCTATGGGTTCTGTCCCCTTCCAGGACAGCTCCAGCAGGCAGCCAAAGCTCTCAGGCTCCTTTGTGACACAGAAAGGAACTGGTCATGTGTGATGCTGAGGTCTTCCTGGGTGGATGGTGCTCAGGGAGGCCTGGGCAAGGGTGGGGGCACTGCCTCCTCCTCCCTCCTACAAGGCCTGACATCCAGGGAGTCCAAGTCCCCACACAGGGTACAGCCAGGACCAAGCCAGGAGGGACCAGCACACACCCCTCGAGGTGTCACCTCGGAAACTACTGTGCCCACGTGAGGCTCACAGGGCACAGGGGTGCTGGGAAGGGCTGCAGCAGAGAGGCTGCGCACCCTGGAGCATGGTGACATGGTGATGACCCAAACATCGCCGTGCCTCCACGCCCTGACTCCTCGGCCTCTGTGGAGGTGGGGCCCAGGCTCTCTGCAGCCTCAGCCCTCTCCCACAGCCTGCACTCACCGGCCCGCTGATTGTCCCAGAAGCCAGGAGGTCGCCCGGCCGAAGGTTGCAGCCATTGACAGAGTGGTGGGCGAGCTGCTGCAGCATGGTCCAATACATGTGCTGGACAGGGCCCAGGGGGACACTGTGTGGGCCCACTGACTGCCCGTGCCCTGCCCATCCTCCCCAGCGCCTCTCAGGTCCCCCAGGAGTACTGTGTGACCCCTGCAGAACTACCCAGGGCCTCCCCTCTGTGCTCCTGCTCCAGCCTGGACTCAGGCTCCTTTGGTGTCAATACGCACCTTGAAGTTAGACCTGCAGATGGTGGCCGGCTGGCTCATCCCTTCTCCTGTGGGTGACAGGCCACACTGAAGACCCAGCTCCCGAGCAAGGGAGACCATGGAAGGGAATGCTTGTCACCTCAGCTTCTGGTCATCCCTGCGACTCCAGCTTATGAAGCAGCAGGTGCACATGCTGGAGCCAGAGTCCTTACTCTACAGCAGGCTGAGGCACTACTGTGCCACTGCCCGGATGGCCTGCAGGGCTGTCTCTATCACTGGGCCTGCTGACCTGTCCCCATCTCCCAGGGCTGGTGCAGTCTGGTTCAGAAGCTGTGTGTGGCCCTGAGGGCTGAGCCAGAACCCCCCGGGGCTGCCCAGGCTGTCTGACACCTGATAAGTCACTGTCCACCCAGAGTGCCCTGGAAGGAAGATGGGCACCACGAGCAAACCCTGAGTGGGGTACTCGGGGGGCCGGGCAGGGTCATCTAGGCCCGGAGAGGCTCCCTCGGCACAGGAAGCCCCTTGGAGAGCCACATGTCCACAGGGCTGCTCCCCAAAGTTCAGAAGCCTGCGGGCACAGCCCATAAGCAACACGTGCCTACCTGCTGCCTACCTTTCAGGGCCATAGACAGGTTGATGTCGAATGTGTAGGGCTGATCATGGCAGAGATATGGCAGGGGCCTGGGGTCCTGGGGTCAGAGCACAGCAAAGCAAAGCAGCTTGCTAGGGAGCCCTGGCAGCACCACGTTCTGGGACAGTGGCAGAGGTAGTTGGATACTTCCAGGGAGGGGTCCTAAGGGCCATGTCAGAGGTCACACAGAGGTGTCCCAGAAGCCACTAGAGCGGGGAAGGGAGGACCCAGGAGGCCGGGACTGGGAGCACAGCCCAGGCAGAGGAGGGGTGAAGTGGAGCCCCAGGAAGAGCCACTCACAGCCCCTGCTGGCATGGGGCCACTGGGAGGGAGTGCAGTGGCCAGAAACTGCATCGCAGGCTAAAGCAGTGTTTCTCAGTGTAACCCTGAGTCAGTAGGGGACGCAGATCGGGTTTGGTGGTCTGAGCAGCCGTATGTGTTTCTTATAAGAAACAGAGGGGCTGTGAGGCAGGAGAGGCTGTAGGGAGACCAGTCTCCTTTACCAAGGAGTCCTGGGCAGGCTGGGAGCAGCAGCCGCACTAGACCTGCTGGGGTGTGGACTTGGGGAGACCGGGCGGGAGCCTCAGGAGACACTGCCTGCGGGCTGCGTGCCACTGGCCACACTGAAAGGCCCAGCATCGCTGGCCAGGGCTGAGGGAGGGCTGTGAGGTCCCAGCACCGAAGCCACAGCTGGGCGGGTGGGGCCCGGCAGGGCTGGGCCAGTGGGAACAGGCAGCAGGAAGCTGCCCTTCTCTCACTGGAGCTGGGCTCAGAGCCCACTGCCCCTGCATCTGTGGGGAGGGGACCTGCAGCAGCCTGGACAGGGGCTCAGGCGGGGCCTCTCTGGCCTGCCACATTCCAAGGGCGGCACATGGCCTAGGCCTCCGCACCGGACCTTAGTCGACCACGGAGGAGAGTCCCTACACCAGGGCCACCTGAAAGTACCGTGACCAGGATCCCTGGCCCATACAGCGGCAGGGGCAGAGGCACGCTCACCTGCCTGGGGTTGGGTATGGCGAAGGGTGCCAGGGCGTCCATGGGCACCACCCACGGGGAGATGGTGGTAGCAAAGCTCTTCCCGAGGAACGGCCCCAGGGGCACGTACTCCCACTGCTGAATGTCGCGGGCTAGGGAGAGGATGGGGGGCTCAGCCTTGGCCCTGAGCAGGAGCAGCGGGCACCGAGGATGTCCCTGAGGGGCCATGAGGACACCACCCTCAGCATGGAGGACCTCAGTGCCCCATCTGGGTCTGGAAAGAGGACCAAACACCACAAGCAGCTTGTGGGACTCAACAAGCCCTGGTGAGCCAGGACCCATCCAACCCAGAGAGAGCAGGGGTCAGGGCTCACAGCAGGGCAGATACTGTCCGCGGGGCACAGAGCCAGGGCTTGAGGCTCCACGCTTACCACTCCAGTCGTTCATGAGGACCATTCCAAAGATGTGTTCGTGGGCCTTGGAAATGGGGATGGGCTCTCCCAGCTTGTTCCCAGAACCTACAAAGAAAGCCTGGGGTGGAGAGGATCAGATCTGGAGGCCCTGACAGATAGACAGACAGACAGACAGACACACACACACACACACATGGCCCCCAGAAGTGACCATCAAGGTTTTGGGGTCGGGGCAGGTGCCCCACAGCCTGCTGCCTTGTGCCTGCTGAAGACAGATGGCACTGGGACAGGCTGTGGACCAAGCCGTGTGGACCAACAGGGCATCTAGATCTGCAAGGGAGGCAGCTGGGGAGGCCCACTGCACAGCACACAAAGTCAGCAAGGGTGTTTGCGAGAACACAGCCACAGTTTAATTAAACTGCAAATCACTACAAGATGAAAAAAGACCCCAGGGACCTGCTCAGCAGTTCCAGCCATCAGGCCAGCACTCTGCTGTCTACATCAGCACCGCCTCTCTGCCCGCCTTTCCTAGCTGCCAAACTGGGGCCCACCCAGCAGGAGGGCCCTGCTTCAGTGACTTCCGCTGGCAGAGAGGGCCCTGCAGTCCAGGGAACCTTCCAGTGGCAACTGAAGGTAGCGCCCACTCATTTCCCTCTCCTGGCCCAGGTCCAGAGAAGTCCTCGAGCAGGGCGGTGACAGTGACCCCTGCAGCCCAGCCCAGGTCCCCTACAGCAGCCGTCTGAGCAGCCTTGGGCCCCTCCGCTCCACTAGCACGTGAGATGGCCCGCATGCTGCAGTCCCAGGTTGAGGTGCTCTCCCCTTTTTAAAAGTTCAGCCACGGGGCTGGGCAGACAGCTCAGTGGCACAGCACACGATTTCCGAGGAGCCCGGGGCCTAGGCAGTGTCCTAGCTGCTCACAGGACCTGGGACCTGGGGCCACAGGAAGGGGACTTGGCTTTCAGCTATTTCTACAGCTGCTCTAAATACAAAATTTTTCTTTAAAAAAAAAAATGCAGCCCCAAAAGGACCTCAGCTCTGTGTCACGCGGGCCAGGGCACAGATCCTCACGGTAGGAACCACTGGAACACTGACTGAACAGGCAGGCTGGGGGCCCCCGCCCAGGACACGTACCATGGAGCTCTCAAAGCCTCTGGTCACTGCAGCTGAACGGGCTGAGTCCTAACGACATCTAACCTCACTTACAAGCTCCTGGTGCTCCAGCAGTGGGGATACAATGTGCGAGAGCCTGCTTCCACTGAGTTGCCCAGGCTGAGAGAGTCGCAACCACTCCTGCCTCAGCCTCCCGGAGGTGCCATTACAAATCTCTGTCTAAAGACTTCTTGTTAGCACCCTGCCACCAGCCCAAGAACTCCTGGCTGACAAGGCTGCTCCGAAAGGCACAGGTCTGCCTCCCTGAGCCGGGAACCCAGGGCACACAAGAAACAGCAAAATCACATGTGAAAAACATGGCACACAACATGTGAAACCATGTGTGTGCAGACCACAGGCAGAGGAGGTGGACAGTGTGTGGCTTTGCTCGCCTTGGCCGGGCCAAGCATATCATGGGATGTGACTGTCACTGTCCAACCACTGAGGGCCACAAAGGCGCTGTGAAAATTACTTCTGGGGACACAGACCAACAGTAATAAGCAGGTGCATCTCCAGACACAGAATGCGTGACTGCACTCTGGTAGCCAGGGGGGACACACTCTACTGGGGGCAGGCCCATGTGAACAGCAGAGGCTTGGGGACCCTGTGGGCACTGTGGCCAGCTCACCATCTCCAGCTCCACGTCTAGGCGCTTGCATGGTCCGTACACAGGAGGCTTGGCTGGAACAAGACCGGAGAGGAGCTGTCGTGAGCACGGCTTCACACAGGGTGAGGCGGGGGTGGGCATTGCTGGCCGGGGCTCGGGTCACTTACAGTTATCAGGCCTCATCTGTCCCATGGGCCTGCGGATCGGGGTGCCGGACACCACGACAGAGGAGGCACGGCCGTGGTAGCCCACAGGCAGGCTCAACCTGGGGAAGAAGGTAGGCTGCAAGGCATCGAGGTGGCCAGGACAGGGAACCACAGCTAAGACTCAGCAGCATGCGGTTCTGAGGTCACCGGTGTGGGAAGGTGCCCCAAAATCCAAACACAGGTTGCTGTGACCACAGAGCTCTGCTGCTTCCCTGCCCCCCCCCCCCAGCACAAGGCCTGGAACAGATCCTGATGGGGGTGGGGGAAGGGAGGAATCCCCGAACACTGCACAGCAACTTTGACCACATGGTCTACAGAGCACACTGAGGCCTGCAGGCCATAGACGACAGGGCCCATGGGAGAGAAACAGGACACAGCCTGGAGACCAGGGAATGTCAGACCTTGTGTTGCAGAGTGGCTCCTCAGAGGTATGGCCACACCTCAAGCCCCTGAAAATGTGGGATGGTCTTAGCAGATGTAACTGCTTTAGGGGTCTTGAGATCAGAGCTGACAGAATCCTTACAGCAGACAGAAGAGGACACAGCAGGTGAAGAGAGGCAGCCCAAGGTGGACAGTTCCTCCAGACTTCACAGGAGCCTGGCACTGTCCATGCTGTGATTTTGGACTCTGGACATGGAGGGTAGGTGTGTGCCATCATAACCCTCCTGTCATGCATGGGCCTCTGTTGCAGCAGCCTGAGGTGACTAGTATAGCCTTACCTCACCCATGAAAGGAGATTAAAGATCTGCATGTACAAAGAAGAGGCACTGCCAGTGTGAGGGAAAAACCCAAATAATACTCGTGAATTTTGGGGGTAAAAAAAGCCTTCCAAACAAGACAGTAGATGTCATAAAGACTGAGCATGCGATTCACTCTGTAAAAACTCAAAGCTTCTGCAGCCAGAGGGACGCAAAGCAGAAAGAGGATGCACAGGCTGACTGCTCTTCCCGAAAGCTTGGGACTGGGAGTGTTTCCAAGTCCAGCTTGAACAAACTGACAGTGGCACTGAGCTGGCAGAGCATGCTCCTGAGAAGGGGTGCGCCCCTGAGCCGTGTGCCCACCTGCGCATTTGCGTTGCTTTTAATGTGTTACATGTTAGCTAGCCCATTGTCCTATAGGTCCCACCCCAAAATTTATTTTGTAAGCAACTGAGATGTAGTTAAGTTTTCTTACACAGAGAGATGTTGGTGACAGTGACATAGTAAGCTCAGCATGGTCACACTCTGTTAACCGTGTGCACACGTGCCTGTCGCTGTGGACCAGCTTGGGAGCGGCAGCTCCGGGTATGGTCAGGACCTGTGAGTGCGTTGGACCCTTCTCTCTCCTTGTGGATCACGTTACACGGCACAGGTGCGTACTGCTGCCACCGCCGCACCGCAGCGGCCCACAGCGGGAGCCGTTCTCACTCTCCAGTCACCCCCATCCCTCAAAGGCAGCACAGAGCTACCACGCCACACTCACCGACACGTGGCCCCACAGAAGCGGGGCCTGGCAACTGTGTATGCTAAGCTGAGCTCCCTGGATTTAATGGATGCTACCTTACCAGGCAAAAGGGATTAGGGTGAGGTTCCTAAAACACGGAGATCACCCCTCATTATTCCAGTGAGCCTCCACAGGAGTGCTTCAACCAGCGATGGCAAACCGAGTAGATACCGAGTCCCCACACTGTAACGCTAAGCTCACCACAAAGTGCCAGCACTGCAATTAAACCTGAGCACTGAGGTCTCAGTGTAAAACTCCAGGCAGCGACCTGCGCTTGTGCCCTCTTCCCCTCTCCCACGTCTGGCTTAACTCCGCTGAGCATGCACCAGCTCCTTCATCCAGGTCCTCTTCAGGGCTCAGTGGCAGCACATCCAGAGGGCAGCACAGAGCAAAGGGCCAGGCCCCGCGCGTGGCTCCCATGGTCCGTGGGCAGGGCGCCCCTTCTCTGAGGCTGTGTTCTCCGGCTTGCAGCCCTAAACCTGAGCCACCTCACGGAATGCCCAGGAGATCAAGTGAATGCCCCTCTGCGCTGGCCCACACTTGGGAGGGGCGCCAAGGAGGGGCACCCTTGATGATTCCCATTCATTAGTGGGTGCTAGGTGTGGAGAATGCGGGGAATTGCAAATCATACTAGAACAGTGACAGCTTATGGTAGAACCCAGAAGGGCCACAGCGACTTGGACTCTGACGCCAACTTCTGTTCTTTTGTACAACAGACTCAAGAGACCTGCACCAGGCTGCCATGGCAGGTGCCAGCCATACCAGGGGCTGGAAGCTCAGGTGACCGCATTGGTGACATCCCCACCACCTCCCATCACTGCTGGTTTCCTCCTTGGCAGCCCTGGAAACCCACATTGCCAGCCTCCCATGTCCACTTATAACCATGATGGACGCATACTCAAGAGGGACAGAGGACTTCGACCTCACCCACACCCTGGCTTGGGGACGTACCAATTGGGCATCAGCGCATTTTCTTTGCCCCTGAACATGGTTCCAATGTTGGTGGCATGCTGTCGGGAGGAGTAGAAATCGGTGTAGTCTCCTGGGGAGGAGGAACGAGGACAGCCAGTTAGCGACTCGAGGGGGACAAGGGGCTGACGTTCATCTGAATGTGACACAAGCGACCTCAGTTCAGAACCCCAACTGAAGAAGCAGCAAGCAGCCCATTCCGTATCAGCCCAGGGAGCCTGACAAGAGGCCAGTACGTTCGCCCTCTTGCCCCTGGGCAGCAGCGGTGGCAGGACCCTTCACCATGTCTGCCCAGGCCATGCCTGCCGCGGACCAGGCTCAAGTCCCGGCAATCTGTGTGGCCCCTCGTCCACACAGGCCTTCAACTGGGGGGGGGGTCATCCTTTCTTCTCCAAGCCCTGCCTGGGCTGGGCTTCTGTCCCACCTGCAGGTCTCTGTGGCCCCCAGCCTGAACTGCCTCGAGTCTGTCACTCTCCCAGGACAAGAAGTGCTGTCCTGTGCACTGCCTCTGGCTGGGGCTACCAACACGCGCTTCCTAAGCAGCAGCACCCCATTTCCTCTGGGGGATGAGTTACTAAAATCTGCAGGAGAATCCAGCTGGGACAGTTGGTTTCTTTGTCTTTTTAAATCTTCTGTCCCGCTCCCCCAAATGCTGAGGACCCCAGTCCCACCAGGTTGGGTTAGGAGGGGAGGAGGGACAGTGAGGAGAGGGTAAGTCCGGGGTCCACTGGTGGAGGGGAGCACACATCAGGCCCTGTGGTTGCTTCCTGCCTCCGGCCCCACAGCACAGAATGCACCCAGGTACAAAGCAAAACAGGACACAGCCCAGCAGTCTACCAGCAGTGAAGGGAATCCAGACAGGCAATGGTTTCCAAGGAAGAACATGTCACATTGTGCACACAACCAGAAGCAGGTGGCCAGGAGCCCCCAGCTGCTCCTCCACCCACCTCCACCTTAGCCAGGAACAGTCACAGGATGTGTCCTGATGGAAAACTGGTCCAGAGCCTGAGCTCCCTCCTGCAGGCAGGCTGCCAGTGTCTCGGTACCCAGTACCCAGCCAGCCCCCGCTAAGGCCTTGTCCTGCCACCCCTGCCTCTGTGGACCAGTCTGCGGCTGGCTCAGGCTCAGTGAGCTGTTCTCTCCACCCTCCTGATCAGTCAGCCACATGCCGGCCCAAGGTGCGGATGCTACTCGGCTGCTGGAAGCGTTTGTCATGGAGCTGCTTTCCCGTGACAGCTTGGCACTTGCCCCTCAGCCTTTCAGGGCCTCCAGTCAGCCCACAGGAAGCTGCTCAGCTGGTTACAGACTTGGGCAGCAGAATCAAGGCCAGCAGGTACTGAGACCGGCCAGGGTTGGGGAGCAAGTGACAGCACTGCCTCTCCCCACACCGGGCAGGGACACTCACCGATGGCAGCTGGGAGGTGCATGGTGGCCGAAGCCTGTGAGGCGAATGCCCTGCAACACAGAGCAGGGGCTTCAGGGGCAGGGTAGTCAGGGTCTGTCTGTGTGCCGCTTAGGCCCAGCCTGGGTTGTCCCAGGCCTGCTTGTCCTCTTCAGGGCCAGAGGAGGTGGCACTAAGCCCAGGGACAGGCCATGCTGGCAGGAACTCCCTCTGCAGACCAGCAAGGGTGCAGGCGACGCAGACAGCGGGCACAGGGTGCGGTGTGGGGGAAGCCCAGGTGGCCTAGAGTCCTGCAGCACTCAGGGTGTCAGAGCCTGACCCACCAGGCCAGGACCCACAGTGTCACTGTCTGCCATCTGGCCCTGCCCCCCGAGCGTCCTCCTGCCCACCATGTCCACGTGCTCCTCACCGGCCCCGGAGCTCCGCATCGTCCCGCAGCCGTGCTTGGCTGGCAGCCAGTAGGCTCTGCAGGAGCGCTCTCGCCTCTTTCCAGGCAGCTGGTCCCAGGCCCATGAAGCTGTTAAGAGTTGGCTGGGGTCAAACACAAAAAGAAGGTCAAAACCACGAGAGCCCTGGATCCCTGCCTGTACAGGCCCCACTGCTCCTCTGTGTCCACACACATGCAGGAGACCCTTGCTCTTGTTGTCACCTATGCATGACACTGGACAGCCATCGCCTCTCCTGACACTGCACCAGCCCCCCCAAGGCGGTGCAGCTGTCCAAGCCAGGAACTCCTTGAACCTGGCCTGCAGCTGCACATGGTCACTCTTTCCAGCGAGGCCACGCCAGTACTGGGGTGCAGGGCCCACGTAAGCCCCTAGCCCTCCAGGAGGTGCTTAAGAAGGCCCTGGAGGTGGAGCGTCAGAGTTCTGGAGTTGCCCCACCCTCAGTGATAGAGGCAGGGAGGGCAGCATCTTGCTCCACACTGCAGGGGCACCGCCACCTAGAGATGAGGCCAATTTCTGTGCCAGGTGGACCAAAGGAGACAGGCTGTGACCCACCATGGCACCCAGAAGGTTCTCGCTGATTATCCCCTCCTTCCCGCGAGTGTCCCAGAGATGGCGTCAGAGGAGGGAAGCTCAAGGCCACCCTGGCAGACATGCAAGCCAGGCCAACACCCTGCCATCCCCTGGACCTGGAGCCAAGGGCTTCTGGCTGCCCCCACTCCTGTCTGGGACAGACCTAGGAGTGCAGAGAACAGATCCTCTCTTCATGAAGAGGGTCCCCCTCAGTGTGAGGGTCAGCTGAGTTTCCCAAGGCTACCTCCTGCCCTCTGGTGGCTCTGAGAATAGTCCTGCCTTGGCCCTATGTGGCCTGAGACTGAAGGAACAACTGCTAGCACAGGTGGCAGGAACAAGCCACATCACAGTGTCCTACCTCGGTGAAGACATCTTGCTGCTTGGTGAGGACAGGCCCAGTGAAGAGATGTTTAATGGCACTAAGATCCAGGATCTGATCCCCAATGGCCACACCAATCCGCGGCTGTGGCTGGGAAAAGACAGCTCAGTCAGCCCTGGGAAAATCTTCTGCAGGGCCTGGCTGATTTGGTTGGGAATCTTTGTGCCGCAGAGCTCCCTACCAGGCCTGGGCAGCTGGGTCCCAGCATCCCACCCCACCACCTTCTCTGCTTCCACAGCAAGAAAAATTGGGCTTCTCGATGGGAAAGAACCCAACATGCACAGGTGGGAGGAGCAGGGAGTGTGGTGGGTGCACCTTGCCAAACTCATACCCCTGCGAACCTCGCCAGCACTGAGCTCCTGCATGAGGAGGAGCTGGATGCCCTTCCCATCAGCCCTGCCTTTGCTGGGACACCCACAGGGCGCCCCACACAGGGTACTGAGTGAAGTGGTGCTGTGGTTCCAGTGGACGAGAGCCAGGTTCCTGGGTGTGGCACCAAGCCAGACTGCCTGGGCAGTCATCTATGCAGTGTCATGCACAGGTGACAAAAGCATGTGGTCCCAGCATGTGTGTGGACACAGAGGAGTAGTGGGGTCTAGACAGGCAGGGACCCAGGGCTCTCCTGGTAGTGACCTTTCTGTCCGAGAGGCTCCTTTCTGCCACACAACCCAGGGTCAGCCACCGTGTCTCAAATGTTTGGCCAAGCCTAGTCTTTGACCCCACAGCACTGAGCTTTCCTGGTCAGCAGAGAGCCCAAGAGTAGGCCTGCAGACTCCTCCTTCTGGGGCCCTGTCTTGAGCCACCAGCTTTGCCAGTCCATTCTCAGGAGCAGAGAGGCCTGCTTGCCCCTGGCTACTCATCCAGATGGGCTTAGAGAAGGGGGTCGTCTCACAGGTCACCAGGGTCCAGGGGTTCACGGAGCCACAGATGCTAGAACGAGGCTGCCTGACAGCCTGGACACGCCGAGCGCTGCTCACTCCCAGGCCTCAGTGTCCCACTCTGGAAACATTCAGGGCCCTGGGCTGAGCCTCCTGGCTCCAGGGGTGCTCACGCAGGCGGCGGGGGGAGGAGCCTGGTCCATCCCTCCGACCCTGGGCTGCAAGCCCAGCTAGGAGCTACCCCCAAGCGAGTCCTGGATCTAACAGCAGCAAGGCTGCCTGTTCAGCAGTGAACAGGGCCTACAGCAGTGCACTAATCTGACCCGAAGACCCGGAGAAATAGTGCAAGAGACTCGCTTTTAGCCTAGGTTCTTCAGCACCGGACCAGAAGGGCTCCCACCTGCTCTCTTACTGCCACTCCACCTCCTGCTTCTCCTGTAACTTGGGGCAGGGAGAGAAACCTTTCTTCTTATTTTAAGAAGGAATGTCCCCTGCCTACTCTTGATTCATAGCCCATTTAAAGTCCAAAGTTCTAAGTCCCAGCCACAGGGGGCGCTGCAGGGAGAGAGGAGCCTTGTGCCAAAGGGACGGATTCTCCACTCTGGCCCTCTAGCAGAGGGCAAAGGGAAGGGTGATCGCTCCCAAACTCCCCATAGCGAAGCCGCAGGCTGGAGTCTCTTGGTACTGGTTCTGGATTTCCTGGGGTCAGCAAGTTAGGCACCCTTCCAGGCAGAAGTCTGCCTTCACACACTTCCATTGGTGCCCGCCCTTAGGAAAGGCAAGGACAGGCGGCAAAGTGCCGTGGAGAGCAGCGAAGGCTCCTGCCAGCAGGGCAGGCTGGCCCGGGAAGGGTAGGGTGTGCTGTGCCCCCGGTGTGCCCCAGGGCTGTTGCGTGCTGCACTCTTACGACACTTGGTCAGGCCTGGAAGTTAAGAAACCGCTTGGACTCCGTGAGACCCCGGCGTGCACTGCAGGCAGGTCACAGAGGCCAGCGTGGGCAGCTGCAGGAAAGGACCCCACGTCCGTGGGGGGCGCCAAGTGCCAGGAGATGCAGGTAGCAACGCTCCCTGAACACTGCAGGTGCACGCAGGGTGCCACGGCTTACAGAGCTGTATTAGGAGTTCACGTGTGGCAGCAGATATCTAGTAAGAAATACCACTGCAGATGGCAGGAAACCTGCTCTTCCCACCCTGGGAACTTATTGTAAACTTGCTGTAAAACCTCCGTTGTAAAAGATTTCTAAAAGTTCCTTTCTCTGCCCCAGAGGGCTCCTGAATAGCAAGGAATGCGCTGCTCAGTACCGGACTTCACCGATTCTTTCCGGCTGTAGGCTGCACAGCCAGCGACGTGAAGGACCTGCTGGAATGGGGACGGGGGCCCAGATTTGGGCAGGATCGCTCCCGACAGCGCTCGCTCTCGCTCTGCCGGCGCGGGGGAGTCCTGCGCACTGCACCTGCACGCACTGCGCCCTCTGCCCTGCTGAGATGCTAACTGGCGTGCACAGTGGGCAGCGCCGCGCGGGCTTCAAACCTGCGGACGCTCAGCTGAACGCTGTGCCCCCCCAGCCCGCCCCGGCGCCAGGCCGCGGCTCACGTTGTCCGGGGTGGAGAAGACCCCGTAGGGCAGGTTCTGGATGGGGAAGTCGGAGTCCGCGGCCACGGGAACGAAGGACATGGTAGCGAATGCGCGCGCAGTAGGGTGAGCGCAGGAGGAAAAGTAGACCTCGGCCACCCGGCCACGCCCCGCGGCCCGGCTCCTGGCGCCGCTTCTTCCGCCGGAAGCCGCGCTCCTCTGGCCGCCAGAGACCGGGTTCCTGCTGCGACGCGGGGCTGGTGGCTAGCTGTGTGCGCGCGTGCGGTTATCCCCAGCCCGAGAAACAAGCTTCAAGGACAGTCTAGAGACGCCGCGCCATCCGTGATCTGTACAAGCGCGCATTTCCTGCCACGCTTGGATGGGCGGTGGGCGGGAGGGTGAGGGGCGGCTCCTTTGCCCCTCCGCGCGCCTGAGAAGCCGCAGTTCCCGGCGGCCGACCCTTTCTTCCCCGCGCGGCTCCCCGGCGGCCAAGTGTGCACCAGAGACGTGCGCCTCCAGCGCTGTGGTCAGGCTGACTGCAAAGCGAGGGCCGGAAAACGGCCGGGCGCCGTGCAGGGCGCCGTGGGGTGGGGGCGTGGCGCAGGGGGTCGCAGGCCGGCCGCCGGCCCGCGGTGGCCTCGTGTGCCAGCCTCGGGCAGGGGTGAAGGGCGGGTGGCAGTGCGGGCGGCCTGGCTCGCCTGACGAGTTCCCGGCAGGGGAAGAGGATGAGGGGAGCCAGATTGCTGGGATCCAGACCGTGGACTGGTCAGCTGTCACCCACCCTTAATCCATAAATCGTTTTTTTTTTTGTGGAACCGGGGATTGAACTCAGGCCCTTGTGCTTGCCAAGGAAGCACTTATTCTACTGAGCTATCACCGCAGCCGCATAAATCAGTCACAGACTATAGGCTCAGCTACCTGCGGAAAAGCGCCCTCCTGGACCGCGTGAGACCTTGAAGGAGGGCCACACAAGCCGTGACAGTGGGTCAGCATACCAGGCTTCACTTATTTACACAGCGTAAAACGATCAAATGAACAAAAAGCAGCGGCAATGCCCCCTGCTTTGTGCCAGGCTCTGGCGCGTGCCAGCAACCAGGGAGTAAGCATCTTCCATTCTTAGAACCAGACCTGGAGATTCCTGGACACGCTTAAGTTACCAAAGGCCTAGATGCTAAAATCCATGGGAGGAAAATACTCACCGTGGGGGGTAAGGAATGGGCAACTGTATATGGGGTGGGCGTGATGGCTGAAGTGAAGCAACATTTTATAGTTTTAAAGTAAGACTTGCCAACCCACTAATTATATATGGTGTCTGAAAATACTAAAGCTGTTCTTAATTTGGAAAATAGCATTTAAAGTGACTTGCAAATACGCTGCATTTTGTTCTTTTTCTGTGAGAGGGAATGTGTAGGACATGTACATCATAATTGCATGAAAGAATTTTAAAGCCAGGCGTGGTGGTGCATGCCTGTAATTCTAGCACTCGGGAGGCTGAGGCAGGAGGATTGTTGTGAGTTTGAGACCAGCCTGAGCTACAAAGTGAGCTTAAGGCCAGCCTGAACTGCACAGTGAGACCCTGTCTCAAAAAGAAAAAAGAAAAAACAAAAGAATTTTATAGAAAAACACTGTCCATAATTCCACTAACCTATGGTTTGGGGTTTTTAAAAAATTCTTTGTGTATGTGATTCCATCTTTGTAAGCTTTATATACATGCGATTTTTCAGTCTTTTCCTAAACATTTTCCTGGGCCAAATGGACTTTGTTGTTGCTGATGCTGGCTGAAGAAGTTGGGATGATTTGTAAGAATTATGGCACAGGCAAGATCTACATGCACCGAACTGTTCTGTTTCCTAGACTGCTGTCTGAAGGAAGCAGCTTGGGTCCAAGGGTGTGGCTGACGTCAGGATCTGAAGGGTTTTGGCGCCTCCTGCTTCTGTGGTGTCCTGGCAGGAGCCTCGGATTAATACTGCACACACGCACACCCTCACATTAGGAGACGGGCTTGCTGGGTTCAGGACACAGGTCTCCCGGTCTCTGAGAAGCTGACAGTTGCTATTCTGCTGTATGTGGATAAGGCTTGTGCAGGGAGGCTCGGTGGAGGGGCCTTTCCTGCAACTCCAGGAGGACACCCACTCCTCATCTACCCCGAAGCACTCACTCCTGTAAATTACTCAGTCTGGTACTGAGGTGCTCAAAGTTTGTAGCTCCTCTGGGAGAACAGGGTGTCTCAATATTTGCATGTGACATGAAAGTGTACTGTAGGCTGGGATGAGGAAAAGGACAAAAGAGAAGGGAAAAGGTATTTATGTATATGTACAGGGGAGCCTGGATAATGGTACTGCGGAATTCTGCCGGTCTGAAAGGAGCAGCTTCATGCTTAACGGGGTTTTTTTTTTTTTTTTTTTTAATTTCTTAGAACTTTTTAAAAACCAATTCTATATGCTTGTAGCTGATAATGCAACTAATTTGAAGACAACATTGTGCAATGTAACAACCATGGTTGAATACCTATTTTTGTTTAGTGAGATTCTGTATTGTTTCTAATTCTTTTTCACACCTTTTTTTTATTTTTTATTTTTTTTATTTTTATTTTTTATTTTTTTTATTTTTTATTTTTATTTTTTTGTCTTTTTTGAGGCAGGGTCTCACTATGCAGCTCAGGCTGGCCTTAAGCTCACTTTGTAGCTCAGGCTGGTCTCGAACTCACAACAATCCTCCTGCCTCAGCCTCCCAGTGCTGGGATTACAGGCCTGCGCCACCACGCCCGGCTTTTTTTTTTTTTTTTAAACTAAAAATAAAAGTGTATGGTATGGCTGGGAATGTAGCTCAGTGGCAGAGCACTTGCCTGGCATAGGTTCCATTCCTACCACCAGGGAAAAGTTATGGTATGTGTACCAAACACATGCTGTGCACACTGAAATGTGTACAATCAACTTTGTTGAGCTCAGACTATGAGGAAATACATTATTCATGTAGTCGCCCCTCAGTATTTAGGAGGGACTGGCAGTTCCAAACTCCCACGGACCCCAAGGCTGGGGATGCCATGTCCATTGTGTAAAGCAGTGTGATGTTTGCCTGTGTGCCCAGCACTTTCTCCTGTGTGCTTTGTTTTGTGTTGGGGACTGCTAGGCAAGTGGTGTCTCCCCACTCCAGTCCCATATACTTTAAACTCTAGTACCTAATACAGTGTACATGCTATGGAAATAGCTGCTGTGCTGTCCTTAGGATAATTACAAGAAAAGCACACTGTGCATATTTAGTACAAATGCAGTTTTCTTAAATATGTTGATGCCTGCTTGTTGCACAAATAGGCTATTGCCAGACACAGGGCTGCCTCTGCCTTTTTTTTTTTTTGCCTTTTTGAGACAGGGTCTCACTATGCAGTTCAGGCTGGCCTTAAACTCACTTTGTAGCTCAGGCTGGTCTCGAACTCACAACAATCCTCCTGCCTCAGCCTCCTGAATGCTGGGATTACAGGAATGTGCCACCATGCCTGGCTTACTTTTTTTTTTTTTTTTGCTGCCTCCTTCCTACCTTTTCTTGAATACATGAAGCACAGCTAAGTGAACCAGCACAACCAAGCCTGAGTTTATTGGTTTTATTATTTTTTTTGGGGGGGGGGGTGGCTCAGCATGGCATGTGGTGCCAGGGATCAGACTGTATTCCCCTGTGCCTGCCTGAGTGTGCCTAATGCAGGCACGTTAGACCACTGAGCCACCTCAGCAGCCCCCAACTGCATCTTTCTTTGTCCATCTAAATCTGGGTCCTGTTCTCCACTGAGAACCTTGGAAAATGGTGGCGCCCTGGTGGTGTGCTGCCTGCAGCTGCTGGGCACAGCTGCATGTCTCCCCAGCATGGCTCTCCTTTTGGCTTTTCCCTACCAGCTGGCCTTGGATTCACTTTGTAGTGCAGGCTGGCATCGAACTTGCAGTGACCTGCCTCTCTTCTGGATGCAGGTGTCACAGCATACACTGCTAAATTGCCCAGCCTGACACAGCTGTACTTTCTTAGCACTGATCTCGCTAAAACCAGCCCCCTGCCCATCCCTTCTCCTTGCCCTCAGGCCCCTCTCCCTCTCTGTTCACCGCTTTTCTCTGTGACTTCTTTTCTTTCTGGATGTTGAACAAGGAGACTGTTAAGAGAACCAGCCAAAATATGATGGGAAGGCTTGAAACCTGGCTCAAGAATGTGCACTTCAGTGCAATTTCAGTTTGGGTGGTTGTGGACCCAGCCAAATCTAATTCTAAGCATTGTAAAAACAAAATAAAAAAAAAATACCTGCCTTATAATGCTGTTGAAAGATTAAATAAGGAAACTTGTATAAAATCCTGGTGAGCTGTATCCTGGCGACCACATGGAAAGTTCCATGTAACTGGCAGCCCCCACTCCCACCTGGTTTTCTTGGCCTCCTGTCTCAGCACCACTGTGTAGAAAACCTAACCATCCACAGTGTGGGACCAAGACTTAACCAGCCCGATGTTCTGGGCGGGAATGTTTGGTTCTGCCTGCCAAGAAGAACTTGTGGGGACTGCCTTGTGGGGACTGTTGTGATGTGCTGCCTCATCTCAGTAACTGCCTGGGGCAGAGCCCTTTATTTGTCACTGACAAAATTTTGTAAGTACTTATACAGAATGTTGCTTTAAAATGTGTAAATATTGGTGACTAAGATAATCAACATGCGCATTACCTCACTTTTGTGTGTGGTGAGAACACTTGTTAGCCATCTTTTCCTGTGACCAAAGCTCTGATATGAACTGAAACTAAATAGACACACCCACCTGATGGGCAACCAAGGACCTTCTCTGAAGGTCACATGGCCCGCTCCATCTGTACAGGAGCAATGACTTTAGAGCAGGGAGACCCAGCTAGTTGTGGACTGCAGCTGAACTTCCCTGCAAATATTCCACTGGGTGAGCACAACAAATTTTAATTTATGCAAGAACGATGTCTGCAGTATGAGTAGTCTGTGAGGCCAGTCCCTGACCTTGCGTGTGGGGGGGGATTATGGGTGGTCAGACCCTACAGCAGGAGGCCGTGGCGATCTATCTCAGGAGAGGAGGAGGAAAGGTCAGAGGACTGTCTTGCCTAGGTGAGACTACAGAGGTAAGGAGATGTGGGGAAAATGCAAGCAGAGCACAACCTGCACAAGGCTGTCCTGTGAGCAATGAATCTGTAATGACGATTGAACTTCATTTCTGCAAAGTTCCTGAGCAAAGGCAACGTCACAGGATAGGGTTTCTGTAAAATTGCAAACAGATTCCACTGAGCTGAAAGCAGTGACTGTAATCAAAGTCGCCCTATGTGGTGACCCTCCTTGTCTCCTACACACCAGCCACAAGGGCTTCAAAGAAAAGTGTGGGTAAATTGCTTATCTTCTTGTATTTTACTATCTTGTAACACCCTACAGTATTGCAGTCACCTTTACATGGGTATTGGGGCTGCAGTGAGTCATCTGAGTTTCTGTTGCTCCTTTTGGGCACATTCGCTTTGACACGCAGGCGCCGGATTGCAAGCCCTGGAGTGAACGATCTTTGCAAACCCGTCTTCCTCTAGATGTAGCCTGCGCCCTCACCATGCAAGGACCTAGCTCTCCAGTAATGCAGTTAGGGGTCACTATGGGGTGGAGAGACAGGCAGGCCTGGGTCCTTCCTTACTTGCTGCTCATTTATAGCATGATTTGTTTACTCCTGTGAGAGCCAGATTTGAAAGCCACATTCGCTGTGAAATGAAGCCACATTTACTAATGCCCAGAAGGTAAGGAAAAGCAGAACAAAATTTGACTTTAACTTTGTATCCAACGTTATTGTGAATTGGGGCCAAATCTCTTCTCAGTTCTCCATGTAAGTGTTAGTCATTTAGGTCTGGCAATCTTTATGGCTGAGTAGTGTTTCAAAGCCAGGCATAGTGGTGCACCCCTATAATCTCAGCACAAAGGAGACTGAAGAAAACCGCGGAGTTCAAGGCCGCCTGGACTACATAGTGAGAGCCCATCTCTGACGTTAGAATAGTACTCCATTGTGCCTGGGCACTGCATTTGCTCTACCCATTCATGGTGGAAACTTGGGATGACTTGTTCTGCGGCTATTCTGAATAGTGCGGCAGTAAATGGGATGCAGATGTCTTGAGGTGCTGATTTCAACTTCTGGCTGAACCCTGGGAACAGGCTTGTTGAAGCAAACGCTAGTTCTGCTCTTCATGGCTGTTTCCCACAGCTGTGCTGATTTCACCCGCACCAGCAGTACACGGGGTTTTTCCCTTCCATCTTCTCCAGGACTTCTCTTTTGTCTTGTTGGTAAAGGCCATTCTAACTGCACATGTCTCATTGTGGTATTAATTGCATTTCTCTAATGATTGTTGTTGAGCATTTATTCACATACCTGTTGGCCATTTATGTCATCTGAGAAATGTCTATTCAGAGACTTTGCCCATTTTTATATCATTAGATTTTCATCTTATTAAGTTCATTTCAGACATTCTCTCCTCAGATACCTGCTTTTCTACTTCATAGTGTCCCTTCATTATTGATTCCTTTTAGTTTAATATAATTCTACCTATAAGTGATAGTGAATTTTTAAAAACTTCTAAAAGGGCAGGCCAGATAGCTCAGTGGACTAGTGCCTGTTTAGGTGAAGTGCAGTGGTCGGGGTTTGATCCCCAGCATGCCATGGTGGCCCCACCCCTGCGGTGCACTGACTCTGAGATTGAGAATGGGCCTGGTGGCATGCACCTATAATCCCAGCACTTGGGAGGCTGAAAACAGAATCACTGCAAGTCTGATCTATGTAGCAAGACCCTGTGCCAAATACATAAAAAAAAAACCTTCTTAAACATTGCCATTAATCCCCCTCAAAATACTCTCCCCTAGTTTGAACCTTTATCGTTGTCAAGTATTTTTCCATCTATGAGTATAATAGTGATATTTGGACTGTTAATATATATTGATATTTAAATGTAGAACCAGCCCAGCATATCTGGTAGAAATCCTGCTTAATTGTGGTAACTTTTTATACAGTGTTAAATGTTGCCTTTTTTTTGTGGCTGGTGCCACATGTACATGTGGTTCCAGGGATTGAACCTGCATGCTTGCCTAAGCTTGCCTAGGCAGGTGCTTTAGAGTGCTGAGCTATCTTGCATTTTATTGCCTTTCAATGCCTTATCTAATTTTGGTGTTGGGATAACCAACACCTCGTAGAATAGTAGCAAGTGTTCTCTGCTTCTACCTTGTAGAAGACAGTGTGGAAATTATTTTTTAAGTTAAACAAAATAAATTTTATTTTTCAAAATCAAGAAACATATAATTAGAATTCTCAAAGTAGAAAGGGGTAGGCAATAAATAAAGATTAAAATTTTCTGAATTTAGATGAATTTGTAACACATTTCCAAGAAAAACGAACCTTTTGCACAAGAAATTTACATAAAATCATACCAAGATACACAAGAATGAAATTGTCCAAAACTTATTACAAAGAAAAAAAAATCATTAAAGCATATACATAAAAACATTAGCTATGGAAGAACAAAATTAAATAGCATCTTATTCTACATTAGGATAAAAAAAAAAAAGACCAAGTGCGTAAGAAACTAATTAAAGGACTGAAAGAAAAAAAAATCTGTCCTCTGAATTTTATACTCAGCAAACATACCTTTGAAAACTAGGAGTAAAATATTTTCCAGTTATACAAACTTGAAATATTCTAATACTTCCAGTCGTAGCATATAGGAAATAACAAAGAGCATAATTCAAAAGGCAAGAGAAGTTGCATATGCTCCTGGATGAACAATAAAGAGCTCTCAAAAGTGATAGGTATGCAGGACTACATTAGCTGAACCCTTATTTAAAAGGTCATTAAAGATTTCTATGAAACTACCAATCTTATGTGGGGTTATACACTTTTTTTTTTCATATTATATATATGTGTATGTGTTTATAAAAGACGGGAGAATATAAAGTCAATGGAAATTGGAATTATATTTTTTAAAGATCTAATACTAGGAGAAAATATCATGGTGTATCTTTTAAATAAATTGTAATTCAAAGATACAGTATAAATCTTAAAAAAGATTATGATAAAATTAAGTTAAACAGTATTCAGAAAATTAAATACTAATTAACTAAAAATTAAATGTTTCAAAATAATTGAACTAAGAAAAAGTTTTCTCTATAGTAAAGAAGTACTAA
>PVKA01022831.1:0-36519 GCA_004027165.1 Ctenomys sociabilis | reverse complement strand
CGTCCTCTGAGAAGTGTGTATTCATCTCAGATGCCCATTTCTGAATTGGGTCTTTAAATTTGAGGGCCCTGTTATATCTTAGTTCTTTATAAATTCTAGACAGTAGACCTCTGTCTGATTGCTTGTTAGTTAGGATTTTTTCAAAGTTTGTAGGTTGTCTTTTCACTCTGTTGACAATTTCTTTTGACATGCAGAAGCTCTTTAAGAAGAGTTGATCCCATTTGTTGATTCTTTCAAGAGCTTCCCGTGCGAATATATGTTTGTTCATGAACTCTTTACCCACCCCTATGTCTTCAAGAGTTCCTCCTACTTTCTCTTCCAGGAGATTGAGTGTTTCTGTTTTAACGTTTAGATCTTTAATCCATTTTGACTTTAACTTAGTGCATGGTGATAGAGCTGGGTCAAGTTTTAGTTTTCGGCATGTAGAAAGCCATGTTTTCCAGCACCCCATTGGTTGCTGAGGAGGGTGTTATTTAATTTCCATATTTTTGTAGTTTCTTTTGTTATGAACTTCCAGTTTCACTGCACTGTGGTCAGATAATATGCATGGGAAAATTTCTATTTTCTTGCATTTACTGAAGTAAGATCTATGGACTGGTATGTGATCTATTTTAGATAATCTTCCATGTACAGTTGAAAAGAATATGTATTCATATGTTGTTGGGTGGAACACTCTGTATGTCTAGTAAAACCATTGGTACAAAGGTTTCTTTCAGTTCAGCTACCACTTTGCTAATTTTTGTCTGCTTGACCCATCTTTCTGAGATACAGGAATGTTAAGGCCTTCTGTTAAGACCATGTCAGATTTTTTTCATGTCCAGTAAAATTCATCTTATACAATTGGGTGGTCCCATATTTGGTGCATGCATATTTATGACTACTATCCCTTGCTCTTGAAGTTTTCCCCTAACCAGTATGTACTGACCTTCTTTATCTCATTTGATCATTCTTGATTTGCAGTTCAGATTGTTTGTGAGCAGAATAGCAACCCCTGACTTTTCCTGACCTTCTGGAGCATGTAGTATTGTTTTCTATCCTTTCACTTTTAACCTATGAATTTTGGGGGTTTAAATGTATTTCTTGGGCTAAAGAGGTTGCTCAGTGGACTAATTGCCTGCTTAGATAAGCTTAGGCTAGCACAGGGACCATAGTTCAATCCCTGGCACCACATGCTGCTCCAGCCCTGCCCTCACGGAGGGCTGAGCAGGCCACAAAAAAATTTCAGTGAGTTTTTGGTGGGTAAGTGAAGCTTACTTTTTTACACACCTTAACAGTTCCACCACAAGGATCCTATGAATTGAGGATCCTGAAATAAGGAATAAAGCATATATATATATATATATATATCTGTAATTGCAAAACATTGAGCAGTCTATTACCTAAGCGAACGACCTCCCTCTTTGCACTTAGCCGATAATCCCTATAAAGCTGGAGTCAGAGACTGGTATTTTTACATCTAAAAGCTGTTCACTAGACAGCTGAGTCTGTCTTATATTCTCACCAAATTAATTGTCTTAAGAAATCTGATCCTGTAATTGTAATTACAGATAAAATCTTTGGTGTGAAAGGTTAGCATGACAATATTAGCTATTGAAAGGTGGACCAAGCTTATTTTTTTCCTTTTTCTAATATGATTTTAAATTTCAATGATGGCCAATGCATAGCCTCTTCTCATGGAAATTATTTAATTTGATTTAATTTGTAATGTCCTAAAAAGCAGACCTTCTCATTATTAATTGGTTAGTTCCTAATATTGAGTGTGCTTTACTTACTAATCTTAAATTCACTTCCAGTAGTATTTGTTCTCCTCCTAATTTAGATTGTTATCAGCACTTTTGCCATCTTTTCTTTAAGAAGAACTTTTAAAGCAGTCTGTAGTTTATTCTTTTGACAGCAAAAAGGACCAATGAAGTTGCATGTCAGATGTATGTCAGTATTTTATGATATCCTTATAGCAAAGAATGTTTCAGTTGTATTTTGAAAAATTTGACATTAGGTCTGAGTGTTTATCTTTGGTTTTTCAGAGCTTTTCAAAGCCACATAAGTGCAATGACTCTGCAGAATGCTTACTGCCCCAAGCATTCATACATCTCTAATAATTCACAAAGTACTAAAGTTGTGATCTGTGTTACTCAGCGGATGAGCTCTTACACTTCTTCATTCATATCCAGCCAAAAAATTAATTTAGAATTTGCCACTATTCATTTTAGAAATAAAATATTTATGACTGTTATCTCTTGCTCTTGAAGTTTTCCCCTAACCAGTATGTACTGACCTTCTTTATCTCATTTGATCATTCTTGATTTGCAGTTCAGATTGTCTGTGAACAGAATAGCAACCCCTGACTTTTCCTGACCTTCTGGAGCATGTAGTATTGTTTTCTATCCTTTCACTTTTAACCTATGAATTTTGGGGGTTTAAATGTATTTCTTGGGCTAGAGAGTTTGCTCAGTGGACTAATTGCCTGCTTAGATAAGCTTAGGCTAGCACAGGGACCATAGTTCAATCCCTGGCACCACATGCTGCTCCAGCCCTGCCCTCACGGAGGGCTGAGCAGGCCACAAAAAAATTTCAGTGAATTTTTGGTGGGTAAAAATTACAAATGTATCCTAAATATTTTTCTATTCCATTGTGATAACTGTCTGTATTTCTTAATATACTTCTTGCATAATTATCACCAAAATAATTACCATAGAAATAGAATTGATGGACAATGATGAAAAAGAATGGGTTTTCCTCCATGATGCAAGCTGTGCAGTTATGCAGAATCAGTGAACAGGGCTTCTTGGTGCATGCCTATTGTCTCATGCCTCTCATAGGCTGAGGTGGGAAGCCCAAGTTGCATCCCAGGCTGTGCATCATGGTGACAAAAATCTAGGTCCCCTGAATTCCCCAGGCAGAAGGTGGCCCACATCTATGTGCAGAAGCATGGCTTGGTTTTCCAGACTCTCTGCCTCCTGCTCTGTTCTCACCCCAGCTTAGCCCGGCCTGCCTCTGGCTTTTGTGCCCTGAGATCTGGGCTGACCCTGCAGGAAGCCATCCTAGGGACACCTAAGCCTTTCACTGCATATATATGCAGCAAAATTCAGCTAACAAAAGCATTACTGAGTAGGCCTAGCCTTAGACCATTCTAGGTCTATTCCTGCCTTTCATATATAAATATGGTCAAGACTGTTACTGGTCAGTTCCAATGGCAGGCCCGAACTCCATCCAATGCAAAAGCTATCTTGATGCTTTTTCAGGTATTAGTCCTAATTTTGATTTATCTGTTGTATTAGTCATCCTCCTGTTACTAAAATGAAGCGCCTGATAATTAACTTACCCAGAGGAAAGAGGTCCACTTGGCTCACAGCTTTCAAGATCTGGTTCAAGGCTGGAAGGCCCATTGTTCAGAGCCTCTCTCGGGCCCACCAGCTGGCCAGGCCAGTAGCACAAAGCCAAGCAAAGTGCTTCTCATGAGCTAAGAAGAGGGGAGGGGAAGAGGAAGAGCAGGACAAACAGTCGTGGACATGGTACTAGCTCATAAGTGAGGATGCTGGATGAGCCACTGGTGGGGTCAAAGCTAGGTGTGAGGCTGGGCAAGGAATCTTGGCAGGAAGAGGAGGTTATGGTGGGTATGGCTTGGGGAAGCTCCTCCTACTGTGCACCTCCTCTGCTGCTGCTGGCCTTGCCAGGACCATGTGTCAGGCCACTCTGCCAGGCTACTCTGCTTGAAGTCAGTGGGCTATTGGATAATACCTCTACTCATGGATGAGCCAGAAGAAGCCTTTCTTCCTCAGCATTGCAGTGTCAGATTTTTGTCACAGCAACAACAGCGTAGCTAAGACTACTAGGTTCCCAGCAGATTCTGAAGATGGCCGCAGCAACCTGCATGTGTAAGAGTGTGCCTCAGTGAGGCTCCGATGAACGCTGTCTGCTTTCTAAATTCTCTATCACTCTCACTGAGTGGTCTTTCTCATTAGAAGTTAAAATTGGAGGTGCCATTAGTCATGATGAGACAGAGATCGGAGCCTCCCACGTATGGTGACACAGATTATGGCTCAGAGCACTGCCCTCCATATGTGCCACCCTTCAATTAGTCCTGTCCGAGCCCATATTTTAAGGCAAACTAGACATATTGCCATGAACATCCATGCTAGGATGGACAGAAAGGCACCTCAGTAACATCACACTGCCCCAATGCAAAAGTTGGCTTTTAAGATTAGGTCAGGCAGAATGAAGCCTCATTGATTTAGAATACATTAAAAGGAGGAACCAGTGGTTTATTCTGCCACATGGGGAGGACATGTAAAGTGTCCTGCAAGGAAAGTTGTGCTGGCAGAGCTTAGGGAATTGGAAGTCTCACGTATCTCAGTTAATAAACTGTTTATCTCAGTAAATAAATATTTGATCAGAAAAATATAGAGAAGAACATAAATGTAAGAAACACTTATTTCAAATTTCCCCTGGACTCTGCTTTGCTCAGAGGCCTGAGGTGTTAAATTTAAATATACGAGAATGAAACAGCAGTAAGTAGAATTATTTATTTAGAAAGAAGTAACACACAGGTTGATTTCTAGAAATGTGTCCTAGTTTGGATTAAATCTCAGCATTCTTGGTTAATTGTTGCAGTGTATCTATGAAAGGGACAATGAAAGTGAGTGGACATCAGCCTGCAGACCCCTCCCCCATGCAAGTGCTTGACTAACAGTCATATGCTCTGGTGAAGCCTACATGCCAGAAGGTCAGAATGCTGGTGCTAGGGTGCTGCAGATGGAGATCTCCAGGGAGCCCAGATCACCTAGCCAGAAAGCTAAACCAGACAAGAATGTTAAAGGTGAACTTCTAGTTTCTAATAGTTCATTGAAGGAATGGTTAGTGCTTATATCGTTTGATCAATTTTGCATGCTCATATTTGGTAATCTGAGCAAGAACCTTGAAGACAATGATAAGCAATATAATAACCATGGTTAATTCCCCATCATCTTCTTTCGAAATTGTGTATCATATTTTTTTTGCTTTTCTCTCTTTAAAATGAAAAAGTGAACCTGTTAATGGGAGGAAATCATTCATGTCCTCTTGATTATCATGAGAACATTGTTATTCCCTATAAAATAAACACTTCCTGAACAAAGCTAATATTTATTCAGCAGAATAAGATGTCTTAGCATTTTACAAAAGTTATATGTGACAGCTGCCTCTATGTGTATTTTTCTGAACTTAATAATCTTCCATTTTGGCCAAAATATTGTTTTTGCTTTTCTATGTAGTCAAAGCAAACTATGATTCCAAAAAGTACAAAGTAAGAAAAATTTTACTTTGTTTTTAATATAATTATGCTTTTGTTCTGCTTAGAATTAGCACATTGGACATTTCCATACAGCACTTATCACAGACACAAGATTTATGTTCTAGGCAATCTGATAAATTAATCCTCCCAGTGATCAGTCTAAAGGCCATGATAACCTTTCACCAGATGGGTACATAGCTCCCATAAAAGTGCCACTTTACCTTCTGGAGCTTGCAGGACTGCACATACATGCTTGTGATGGGACATGTCATTGTTGATGAAGAATGAACATCGTGTAGGATGTAGGCAAGGCAAAGAAAGCCTGGGAGGGGGAAGCAAGTTTCTGAACATCTAACAGAAGGATCATGTTAAAAGTATGACATGAGTGACTCTCCCATAAAGCCAGGATGGAAATGTTATAGTCCTGAATACAGCTTTGAGCAGTTGTCACTTCTTTTCTATACTTCCTTAAATTAAAAGGCCAGAAGGGATGTTGGAAGTTATTTGAAGCTATTGGCCAATGTACTATGGGAAGTCACAAAGACTCTGCATGCAAGTTACAACATGAATTTGGGGAACTTGTGTCCTAGAAGTACTCTGGGACTTGTATTTAGGGTTTTTAAAAAGGTGACCTGCAACTTTTTAATCAATCCAGTATTATTAAAATTTCTCAAATAATGTATTGTCCCTACAAGTCCATGCATGCGATTGCCAGTGAAACACATGTGTCCTTCCTGTGGCTGGACTGAGTTCCTTTGTGCATGACATCACACTCCCTCTGCCCTCATGCATTGGTGGACAGGCTGGTTCTCTACTGGCCATACAGAATACTACTGTGACAAGCCAGGGAACGCAGCTCTAACTTATACTCTGATCTCACTGATCGTGGTCATGTGCACTGCTACTGGACAGTGGGATCGAATGGTGGTTCTCATTTTAATTTTGGGGGTAACTTCATGCTGTTCTCCATGCTGTCCATGCTGGTCCATATCCACATTAATCTTACCCTTTTCTCTACTTACTTGCCAATACTTACAACTCTCCCACTTTCTGAGGATAGCTGTGTTATAGGAATAAAGTGTTCTAGTTTACATTTCACCTAGCAAATACTGATGCTGCAAATGTTCTCATGTGACTGTTGGCTGCTTGTGGATCATCTTTTGCGATGTTGTAATTAGTTCTTTTGCTTATTTTTTGATAAGGTTGTTCTAATGCTATGGATCTGTTTGGTTTTCTTATACATATTGAACACTAACCCTCATCAGATGCAGTTTATAAAGTGTTCTCCACCTAGACTACCTGCACATCGTTGTTCTAGTTCAAGAAGTTAAAAAGTTGTGAGTCTTAATTCTTCTTTTATATCATAATTTGATTTGTATAGAAATGTATGACTCCAAAGTCAAACTAATAATTTCTATCTTGAAGAAGGCAAAATGGCGTATGATGGCCTCATTCTTCCTCTGGATAACTGCAATCATGTCCTAATCTGATTGTGTGTTCTTGATTCTTACTGCCTATATGGTGCCCAGAATCTGCAACAAGTGCTTCTGTCCACCCTTCACCCACCTATGTATGTTTGCAATGACATATTTGTATCTGTTAAAATGCTGATCATGCATCACTTTTGTGTTCAAACCCCAATAATGTCTGAATTTCCTCCCACTAGAAAGTGAAGCTCATTTCTGTTGTCCACAAAGTCTCCATGACCTGAGCTTGCCTCTCCAGCCTTGCTCGTCTTGCGCTGACCTGGTGGGGTGGTGCGGCCCATTCCACCAGGCAGCGACCGCCTGAAGCCTGCCCTGGCAGCGGATATCTTGCTGTGCCCAGAACGCCCTTCTGCTGAGCCCTGGTCTCACTCTCAGCTCCTGAGCTTCTTCCCAGGATGCTGCCGTGATCCCTTCCTCATCAGCTCTGAGCTGGACTTGGCCCTTCTCTTCCACAATGCCTTTGCTCATTTTTTTCTTGTTCTGTCCCTGAGGTACTTCCTAAGATCTAGCATCCTTTCTACTCACTTTGTACCTTTCTTCATTTTCTCTCGCTGCTGTCATGTAAAATTCATGATAATTGGTACTATCTTCAGAACACATCGCTGAGTAAATATTTAGTAAACAAAAAATGAATAAATTTTGCAAGTTCTGTTTCACTAAACTCATAGATGAATAAATTGCCAGCTAGCTAACACTATCAGAGCAGGTTCCAGCATAATACATATACAAATTTTCCTAATATTCAGATGCCTTTGTGCTTTCACAGTTTATGATCTGTGAAGAAGCTGCATATGACAGGTGAGAAGAAGATATCGTGGAATGTCTTCTTAAGGCACTGAGACCATGGGAAAGGGCTGGGCGCACAGGAAATAGCTCAGTCTCCCCTAAGCAGAGCACACTAGACCAGCAGGGCTGACCTCCACTGTGCCAGGGAGTACAGCTGAGTGAAGCCATCCTTGAGCCCTGGGTCCATGGGCCCCAGCTGTCTGAAAAGAACCCAGGACCACACCGATGCCGTGCACTGTCCGGCTGCCCTGTGAGGGCAGCATGTCCTGGCTCTGGGCATAGTTCTGTGAGGCAAATAAGTTCTTGTCACTGGGCTGCACTGCTCAAATATTTTTCACAAGTTGTCACTGCGCATGTGCACCCCCCACACACACACACTTCGGGGCTTATGCGTTTAGCAGCCTCCCAAGGTTTGCATCTGCTATCTGCTGAGAAGGGCTCCAAACAGCAGCAAGGCGCGGCGCAGAGGGGCAGAGGCACAGAACAGCAGAGCGAAACAGAAGCACGTGCAAAAGGAAACGAAGTGAGGGAGGCCGGAAGGCCAAGCGTGCGGGTGCGCGCACTGACTGCGTGGAGCCTTTGCCTTTCTGTTCTCAGAGTCATTTGAACTGTCATGGAGCAGAAGGACGAAGTGGCCGAGAGAGTATAGAAGAAGGGGAGCAGCGGATGCTTCAGTTTTTCTTGTCCTTTTTTATTTTTTGTAACGTCTTTCTTTCTTATGAATTTTGCGTGTTTATGTCTGGCAATCTGAACGACTAATTTGAGGACATTATTCAGTACAGCAAGCACTGTTTAATTCCCGTTGACTGGTGGAGGTCTGTATCGTTTCTAATTTTTTTCACTATTTTGTATTCTCTTTAGATAACGATAAAACAATTAAACATCTCCAGTTAATGAAAGTAGAAGAGTGAGGCGCGAAGCACATCCAGCGCATGAGGGCTGTGTTACTGGAGGAATGGGAAGGAAAGCGAGGCTGGCTGCGCGTCCCTCTACGCTGCGCAGCATCTCGAAGGCCCTCGGAAGGGGGCTCACTCGCGCTGACACAGCCAATACCACTTCACCGAGCAGATCTTATTTCTGCCTTGACCTCATAAAATATTTAGCACTCTTCGAAAACCATGAGTAAACAAAACTTATTTAATATTAGTGAAAGGGAGCAAGTCTTGAGTTTGAATGACCGTAAATGAGGAAAATATATGCTAATTCAGTGCTGAGCCCAATACTATTTGGTTACAAATGCCACAAGAACGGAACCGGGGAGCTGCAAGCCGCCGTGTGATGAACACATACTGCAGTACGACGTCCAGTGGTGGAGTGTGTGACCCAGGGTAGAAAAGAAAGCAAGGCAGAGATCCTAAGGCAGGCGAAGTCACACCTCCTCCTCCCTGAAGTAAAGAGGTAAGGGGTCAGATAGGCTTGATAATTTAGAGCACAGCAGAAAATAGCACGACCAAAACATGATTAAAAATGCATTTACCCAGCAGGAAGGAACTCCAGTGTGGCTTGGGAAGTGGAAAGCTTGCAGAAGATCCGAGGGTTCCAGGAACAAGCACCTGTGCCACCAGGGACTGGGCTCTGGTGTGCAGGGGCAGGCTGCCCCAGGCTACTGTCCTGAGCACGGCCGAGGAGGATGACACCTGAGGCTGGACAAATGGGTGCTCTGACAAAAGTGACCATGAAGCAGTGACTTTCCTGCTCCAAAGACACGTTCCATTGTAACACGGAGCCTCCTGTAAAGCCTTTGGTCGAAATGCACATCTGTCTGACAGTGGGGTGTAGCTCCCCTGGTCCCTGCACTTTGCATTGTGTGGTAAGGGGAAAGGGAGTCCTTAATGTGGTTTATTAGAAGGAAAGACAGTGCAGAAGACCGCTCCATTCCAGCTCAGTGTGCAGTGTTTTTCTCACCTGCCCTCCGCTCTGCAGCGGGCATGTGCTGCACCTTCAGGCTCCCCAGCTGAAGGAAATACAGAAAGGCCCGTAAGCCCCAGTCCCAGAGGGAGTTCGCAGTTTACATTTTCCTTGATCTGGGAAAGAAATGGCCAGGCCATTTGTCATTAGGGCTTTCAGCGTGTGGAGGGAATTAGGCAGGTGACCATGCAAGGGGGAGTGGGCAGAGCACGAGGAACAGGGTGCAGGCCAACGAGGTGGTGAGGAGCAGCACGGAGGCCTCCAAGCAACACCGGCAGGATGGAGTGCACCCTGGAATGCAAATAGGCCAGAGCACAGTGCAGGATGCAAGGATTTGGAAGACAGTCTGAGGATGTCTGTGATGTTGCCACCGAGTAGAGTAGTAAGAGCTGCCACAGAGAAGGAAGCTGGTCCCAGGTGTGTTTTAACATCTCCGCCTCTTGACACCTTACTAGGTTCCTGAGCCCCACTCTCCTCTCCATTTGCCCTGCATAGGATGAACAGCACAACCTAATGTATTCATTCTCTCTTTGGCAATGAACTCCAGACAGAATTGGCTCAGGCTCTTTGAGAACTAAAAATAGTGAGGGAAATGCAACAAAATCTATCTTGAAGAACTGTCTTACAGTCCACTACCTTAGATGTTAAGTGTGTTAAGTGAAAACTTTTCATTGTGTTGTAAGACAGCATGCAAAGGAGGGTCAGTCTGAGAACTGGGAACAACTCTTATTTGTTTCCCAGCATAGCTTCTAATTTGCATCTCACCCCCAGGATGAAGTAATTATGGCAGGTTGGGTAAAAGCAGGCATCAGAGTGAGCTCCCTCCACTCACTAACAAAAGGAGACAAAAGGAGCTGGCAAGGGAAGGAACCCAGAGAAAGGTAGGCTGGCATGAAAATAAAGCTATGGCACCTCTGAGAAATGAAGGAGTTTAGTTTGAAGATGATGCTGACTGCTGGACAGGGGAGGAAAATAATGAAGAGTATTAAGTTTATCATAAGGGCTGGCCAAACAGCTCAGCAGATCAAAGCACCTGAAAGCAGGCACAGGGGACCAGGGGTTTGATCCCCTGGCCTGGTGTGCCAGCCCTGGCTCCGGCATGCACTGAGAAGGCAAATGAGACTGTGCATGGTGGTGCACCTGTAATCCCAGCTCTTGGGAAGCTGTAAACAGATGGATCACTATGAGTCTGATCTAGTAGTGAGACCCTCCCTACACATCCTGCAGGCCCTTTCCTTAAATACAAAACATAATAATAAAAATAAATAAATAAGTTCATGTATGCCACAGTGGTATGGAGTATGGTATGGAGTAAAGGCTTAGAGTCTGGACTACCAGTCTGTGTGGCCAGACCATGCAAGCATGTTGCATGGCATTTGCATCTGTAAAAGTCAGCGGTGAGGGGAGAGAGAATGCTCTTCTCCAGCTTGCAGAGCAAGGGTGAGGGCTGAAAGTGATCTCTGGGGGAACAGCTCTGGCAAAGTGTTGTACAAATCATAGCTGGGCACAGACTTGGAGACTGTATGGCAGACAACACAGACCTCACTGCCTATCTGCATAACAAGAAAGAGAAGAAAACAAGAGCTTTCTAAAAACATTCTGGGCCTAACTTCTGCTGTGTCACATGGGGTTTCAGTTTAGAAAGCTGTGGGAAAAGAACCTTTATCTTGAGGCATGAAATCTAGGAAAGGACTGGTCCCACAGAGCGCCTGTGCGCAGCTCGAAGACTACCCGACAGCCTCCACATGCTCACAGATGCTCTGACAGCCTGTGCGTACCTCGCAGACGCCTGGACTGCCTTGCATACCCCTCAGACGCCCCCATCACCTGTGAGCACCTCGTAGACGCCCCGACCATCTGTGTGCACCTTGCAGTTGCTCCGACCGCCTGTGCATACCTTGCAGATGCCCACTTCCCTGGCACTGTGCCTCTGCATCCTCAAGGCATTGATGTGTGCTGCCGTGAGTAATTTCACACTCAGATCCATTTGCCTACAAATTAGATTTATTTACTTTTATTTGTTAATTAAAGATTATAGGTGGCTAAAGCCAATCTGAGACTATTTACATATAAATTTATTCTTAATTTACTGCAATTTGTTAATGATTGCAGGTACCTAAGGCCATTTTGCAAACATGTATAAATTTATTTTTAATGCATTAGTTTCTTTCTTTCTTTCTTTTCTTTTTCTTTTTTTTTTTTTTTTGAGTTTGAGGGTAAAACTTTATTGGAAAGAAAAGCTTCTGTCAGAGAGGGACAGAAGGGGGACTGGAGCAGGTTGCCCTGCATTACTGTTTCTTAAATACATACTTAGCAGTTCAGTAAATAAGCAATAATTAATTGTTCGTATATATTAGGTATGAAAAACTAAAATGTGTAGTTCTCAAAAACATAGCAGTATCCATGTTGTTATCCATTCTTTCACAAAAGCAGATTAATGAGTCTTATCTCACGAATCGCAGTGGAGCAGGTGTTCATTCCAGAAGGCGCTAGCAGGTGACCATCTTCAGGACTTGTTGAGACACCTTCTGGGCAGATGCTTCACACAGAATGAGCCATCCTGGCCTAAGACTCCTCACTCCTGGATCGTCCACTCTTGCCCTGCTTCCCTGTGCATCCTTTCTTCCTTCCTACCCTGCTGCTAATTTCTTCCCACATTACTGCTGTCCTCATAGTCCCTGCTGTAGGCTGGCTTCACCACCCTGACCCACCATTCAACGTTTGCACCACCCACGCTCTGAGATGTCTGACTCACTGTCCTCCACCCTCCCAGGTACCACTAGTCCAGAGCTATGCACTGATAGGTATGTATCTTACCATGTGGACATCAGCAAAGTAGGAGCAGGAAATAAACATTTTCCTGGAAATAACAGCGATTATGTAATCAAGTGTGCCCCAGCTAACTGCTCACCTACAGTTCATTTTAATGCAGATATTTCTTTAGATTGCACCATACCAGCGATTAGCTAGCAAGACATTTAGCAAGTCTCATGAGGAGCACACTTATACTTCTCTGTGACCAGACCTTGACTTTCTTCCAATTTCTCTTTCAGAATAACTATGTATCCTACCTATTGTTTTCTACAGCCATGTATATTTCTAGGCTGAAGAACAATTTAGTGATGTTTGTTCTGTCAACTACCATTCAGGTAACTCTGCTGCCAGCCGGGCCTCTATGGGGCATCAGCACCACAGCCAGCCACACCCACTGCCTGTCCCTCCAGAGGGCAGGGACGTGTGCCCGGGCAGCATCCCACCCATCTCCATGTGATCTGCACATGTCCTTTTCCACATTCAGAAACAAGGTAAATACTGTGCAGATAGTATAGATCGTGATTGGCAGTCAAAGCTCGTGCAGAATCATCTCGGACAATGATTTTGGGGACATAGTTTTCAAATTTGCCAACGTAAGTCAGGAATACCTGGGTTCTATAAATACCCCCTAGAGTGATGCCATTCAGTGTTCAAGGCTGATGCCAGTGCAATGCTGCCCTGTGGTGGCAGGAGCGTCTGCAAAGCCCTTCAGTCGGGAGGCCGCTTCCGTCTTCCCGGGAGTTCTGCCTGCTCCAGAGAATGTGCTGGGCCAGGACGACCTCTCCTGCCCTCCAGCATGCAGAGGCAGTGCCATAAAATGGTTTATAATGAAATTTAAAAAAATAAAACATCACAATAGCTGACATTTATACCCTCAAGGACCAGGCAGGAAACAAAAATTTTGGACAGGGAAAAACAATATTATTTGAGCATTGAAAAGAATACAAAGAGATGCTGTATGTCTTTATTGCTGAGGTGAACTTCTGCAGTGTGACCATCTGGACACCGCACATAACCATGCCAACAAATGTACCATAAGGAAAGTGGACATTGATGACAGAAATGACTGTGTACAGGGTAGTCCTGGAAATACTGGAAATAATGGCAAGACTTAAGAAGCAAGATTCCTTGCTCTGACCCCATTTTGACCCCATAATTTATAAATAAATATTTGTATGATTAATTTTTAATATTTAGTCTTATCCATTATGTAACGTTCTATCCCTTGAACATCCATAACTCCCTCACCCCTTTCCAAATTCGTGTCACTATTTTTAGTTAAAATAGGACACAGTATCCACTTTGACATGAAATGTAAGTTTTTGCCAATTGTTTAGCTTCTATGTAGGCTTTTCCTTTTCTTTTCTAAGACAATTCATCAATAAAATTATATGGAATTTCAAAAGAAGGTGATAGGAAATTAACAATGGCTAAACTGCTGCATATGGTTACCTTCAAAGTAATTGCTCAGATTAGCAGATAGAGGCAGGCAATTGGTCAAACAAGATAAGCACTGACCATTCCTTTGAATGAACTGAGATTAGTAGCACAATTATGTCAGCAATCATACACATATTTTCCCTTCTTTCTTTTCTCCATTCCATCATCCTACTTCTTTTCTTTCCTTCTCACAATGTCTGTTGTACTTTTCTGATCTTATTTACTCTTTCAGTCTTTTACAGTAGGAAGAGAATGCAATATTTGAACTTAGGAGTCTGATTTATTTCACGTATGACTGTGGTCTCTGGTAGCACACATTTACCTACAGTTTTCTAAACTTACCTTGAGGTTTTCTTTGTAGCTGAGTAATACTCCACTGTTTCTTTCTGGAGTGAGATGGCATACAGTGTTGTTTGAATTTGCATTTCTTGCATGACCAATGATGTTGAACTCTTTTCATATATTTATTTCCATTTTTATTTCATCCTGTGAGAAATGTATATCCATCTCAGATGCCCTTTTTTGGATTGGGTCTTTGAATTTGAAAGATCTGATTTTCTTTTAGCCTGTTTATGTTCTAGATATTAGTCCTTTGGGGAACAGCTGGAAAGATTTTCCCAAATTGTAAGTTGTCTTTTCATTCTGTTGGTGCTTTATTTTACTGTGCAGAAGCTTTTTAATAAATGAGAACCCAGATGTTGATTCTTTGATACATTTATGAGAAGAATTTTGTTTATGAAATTTTTTTAATTCTTGTTTTACCAGGTATTCTGAAGTATAATTGCTGACAACTTTATATATCCAAGGTGTACAATGTGCCAATTTGATACATGGATATACTGTGTAATGATTACCACAGTGCAGCTGATACTTATTCACTACAGCTCCTGGTGTGTGTGTGTGTGTGTGTGTGTGTGTGCGTGCATGCACGTGCATGCATGCGTGTGTATATACACAGGCCCACAAATGGTGAGAACACTCAAATTCCTCTTTCAGTGCATTTCAAATGAACAACGCTGCATTAGTACCTACTTCCACCACCCTACTGGAGACTCTTGGTATCTCTGCAGGAAGACCTCCACGAAGCCAGCAGGCTAGTTGTGTCTTGTCCTTGAAGCCAGGGTGAGTGTGTGACCTTAGTGCCCAGTCCACTTGGGAGCATTTCCCCTCCTACACTGTTCCTGGACAGCACCACCAGGCAGGGACCAGATGTTTTCACACAAAATGACAAGAGCCTTGGAATTCAAAGAAAACTGAGTTTTCAAGGAAACTGAGGAAAGCATCTCAGTCTTACCCTTCCACTTGTCCTGGAGTCAAGGAGAAAGGCTGGGGCGCCTGTGTCCTGGAGCCACCAGCCACAAGGAGCCCAGCAAAAGTGACCAAACTGGTCCTCCCAGCCCACTACGCATCCTGAGCTCATCACAGAGAAGACAGATGAGCTGGTGAGGTGTAGGGTAAGCTCTGGCTCTGTCATCAGCTGTCAGAAATTCCTTCAAGCTTCTGTGCGAGAATCTGTATCTTGCCCTTTACACTAATGCAGTGCAGTTTGCTGCCTCTGACCTCTTATTGTCTGAGCAAGCCACTCGGTTTAACAAACATCTTCAGCAAAAGCAGAATTTACCCACTTTGACCTAAAAATAAATGCCTTTGTATTTATCTCCATTATGTATAACTGAGTGGTTTGTGTAGAAAAATCCAAATATGAAGTTTATATTTTAAAACTCATTATTAGCATCAGTGACACACAGCATACACACCTTGGGCTTCACAGGAGCTAACTGATGCCCACATGTGACAATGTCATAATTATTATGGCTGCAATGCCACTTAAGCCCCTCAGTTTAAAAAGGGATTTTTTAGGTCTTATGTAAATGTGGGTCTTAGGTTACAGTGTTTTCACATTGTTATAGACTGTGGTTAAGTATGTTCTTACTCAACATCATCAACAATAATAAAAATTACCATAAAATGTTATCTAAATTATATATACTCATAATACCCTTAAAATTAAATTTCTTTTTATATTAAACTAGTAATTCAGTAAAAAGTTATTAAATTTATTGTATGAATTTTAAAATTAATGCAACCAAACAAATTAAATTTAAGAAAGAAAGGTAAACTATATCCACTTTCCCTTGAAGCAAGCAGAGTTTTGCCTTACTAAAGGGAAGGCTCACTGTGGCCTTATGCAGCTCAAGCCCCTGTCCACCTCTGCAGCATGTGCTTGTGTCAGAATGTGTAGGAGCGACATGGATAATAGAAAATTGGAAGGGGGGAAGGATACGGTTCCTATTTCCCTGCCTCACTCACTTACATTAAAATGAAAATAATTTATAGAGGGGAAATAGGCCAGTAAATCTGTTAAAATAAGCAATATCTACAGAAAATATCAAATATCCTTCTCTAAGACGAGCACTGAAGAGCTGGCAGGATACTTCAGGGGACTAAGTGCCTGCTTACATAAGCAAAAGGGCTGAGGTTCAGTCCCTGGATCCACATGCCACACAGGCCCCAACTTTGGGTGCACTGAGGCTATACTTCCAGTGTGGTGGATGCTGAAAACAGAATCACTAAGCCCGAGCTGCGTAGTGAGACCCTGTACCAAATACGTAAAAATAAAAACAGTATTGAAAATTATTAAGGGCTGGCCAAAAAGATCAGCAGATTAAAGTTCCTGCAAGCAGGTGCAGGGGCTGGGAGTTTGATCCCCAGGCCTGCTGTGCCAGCCCTGCCCTTGGGGCATGCTGAGGTGGCAATTGAGACTGGGCGTGGTAACGTGCACCTGTAGCCCCAGAGCTTGGAAGGCTATAAATAGGCGAATCACTGTGAATCTGATCTGGTAGTGAGACCCTATACATCCTGTAGACCCTTCACTAAACTACAAAAAGAAAAGAGAAGGGAGAAGAAAGTTATTACTGTAATATTATATGGAAACTGACCTTACTAAAACCTATAGATACATTTTTATGGAAAACCTAAAATTTTTATCAAAAGTTTACCCATGGTAAAAATATTACAAAACGTTATTCTCTCCTGCAGATGATGAGGCGGACAGAGAAGGCAGGCAGTGCTAGCGGTCTGACGTTGTGGTCAATTGTACTACAATGTGCCTGCGTGGACCTGCAGAAGAGACCCCACGTGCAGGCTCCCCTCTGAGGGGTCAGGGTGGACACCAGGCCGCTTTCCAGCCTGTGGGCTCCCTTGAATTTCGCCAGCCACTGCTTTGATGCAATGGTTTCATTTCCCATCCAGACAGCTGGCCAGGAAGGAGTATGGCTTCCTGCGTGCGAGTCTTGTCTGTCTCCTCCATCTGAGGCCCTGCCCTCTATCCCTAGTGCTTCTCTGTGCGTGCTTGTGGGTCCTCAGTGGTCCCAGCAGCATGCAGCCTGCCCCTTCTATGGGGCTCTTTCCACACCTTCTCTGGAACGGTCCCCATTCCAGCTCGGCTTGAGGTGCTGCAACTGTCAAATCCTCATCATCAGTCCTTTGCTTTTATTTTGCCACACAAGAGCTTTCCTCATCCAGTCATTCCTCATCCAGCTTTCCTCTGACTGACTTGCACAGTGCCACGGCTTCTGGTTCTGTGTAGTGTGGTGTGATCGGCTGTGGTCCTTGACTGGATAGATAGATCACCTTAGAGTTGGTGGGGGCCTCAAGCTCTTCACACAGGCATTTATGAAGCCAAGAAATTTCTAAATGTGTGTCAAAGACTCCTTGCCTATCTCTGACTATGAAAAAACGTATTTAAATTTTAAAGATGAATACACACATGTGAGCAATTTTCATCATCTCTGTGATTACCATCTACAACAAAACAGCTACCACTGCTTGTCAGCAAGCACCAACCTACTTGTCTTCAGGAAAACCGCTCCACTGAGTCCCTCTGAGCCACCAGCGACAGCACCTTCATCAGTCGATCGATTGATCATTTAGCCAAGGTATAACCTCACTACACCTGCGCTTCTGAGGCAAGCTACATTTTTTGCTGTTTTTAATTAGTTAACATTTAGCTCACACCCGAGTAGCACATCCCTCATATGCAAAGCTAATCTTAAAAACTTTCTTGTAAGGACATCAAAGTCTTGCTCTTAAAAACAGGAGGTTGCAGTGAAAGTCTTTTCATTTATAAGCAAAACTCTCATGGGAGTGAAATGAACAGAAAGGAGAAATATATTTCCAATCATATATCTGACAAAAGCAATCAAGCAGACATGTAGGGAATATATAGATACACACAGTAGAAAAATAGGACTATTTTTCTGGTGATAAAATGCATTTAAGTTGAAACTTCCTTTCACCAAAATTCATAACAATAGTGATCATAAATAATAACTATTATCATTATTATTCAAAAAATGCCATGTGGAAGAGGTTATGAAGCTCAGTAGCTTCTGCACACAATAAAAGTTCACCAAAGTAGGTACTAGGATTCTCATAACAATGGAACTATTTGAAATAGTCAGAAAACCCGAGAACTACTGAAATGCCCACTGACAGTGAGATGAGTCTGCTGGTGGTGTGCAGTGGGACAAGCCATACAGCAATGAGGATGACATGACTGAAGAATGCAACAGCAGGGAAACCCCACAGACCTGATGCTGAGCATGGGATGTCGCCCCCAGCTTGCATCACACGCTGATGGATTCACGCACTGGCTTAGAACATGGAGATGGAGTTAGCCTTTCCATAGTGAATGGAAAGAAACTTGAATGGTGAATTTTCATGTGTGAATAATGCTCCATTTCTTGTTTCATTTTGGGGACTATTGATAGATACATTCAGTCTTTGAAGGTGTGTCCTCGTCTCTGTGTCCCCACTTCCCTCCTCCTTATGCCACCTGGAACTCAAATCTCCTTAAGTTCATATCCTGATCAAAACACTCCTTTTGCTGGGCTGGGGAAACAGCTCAGTGAAATAAGTGCTTGCCTGGCAAATATAAGGTTCTGAGTTCAATCCCTAGTAACACACACACACACACACACAAAAAAAAAAAAAAAAAAACACTTCTTTTGCTTGCAATCCTGTTGTCTGGATGACCTTTCCCATGCTTGGCTCTGTTTAAAATTCGTTCGTTAGGATTCAGCTGAAATGACACTTCCTCAGACTCCTGAGTGTCAATGAGCAGAGGTTGTGCTCACTTCTGAGCAGATGAAAAGGGAAGTCCAAGTGCCAGGTACCCCAAGACCATCACTTCCCATCCCCCACCAGTCAGTGAGGTGCGCGGCTCCCAGAAGGATCAGGGTTCTGCTGCATCCCCCTGATGAGAGGTCTGCGCATGTCGTGTATCCACACACAAGCTTCAGCACTCAGAGAGAGGATGGAAAAGATTATTTCTGTTCTTCTTGCAGAACAGATGATTCAAAAATTTGTAAATTCTTGTTTGCTTTCTTTGTGTAAGTCTTTGATCTCCACCATATTTGTTTGCAGATGCTTCCATTACAACTGGGACCCTGCTGTGTTCTCTCTATTGAGCAGAATCATGAGTGCTAGCAAAGTGATTTTGACATTTGATTAATTCCACGTTGCATTCAACATCCTTTTATCCCAGAAGTGCATGAGCAGCTGTTATGTGTGAGGTGTGCTCCACTTACAGATTACATTTCCATGGTGGTGTTGCGCGGACCTTCCAGCTCATGCTCTGGGGCACCTTTCTTCTGGGCTATCCTGCCCACTGACTTCTCACATGCAGCTGTGTCAGAGAGGACCTCCCTGATGTGCTCATGCAGGGCTCGGGAACTCATGGAGACAAACACTTGAGAAACACTCTGCACAGGAAGTGCCTTCTCTTCCAGAAGTGCAGAGGTGTATGTTCCATCAGGAACAGAAGTTCCTTAACATCACCCATGGGAGCAGTTCCTCTGTTTTCATTGTCCAGGACAAATGACACTGAGCTCCAGGCTGCATTAGACACTTTGATGCTAGGCAGGATCTTCTGAAGCAGTGTAAGGAACTCTAGCACACTAGCTTAGGTTTTATGATCAGAATGAACCCAATCTGCAGGTGTTAAATTAGCCAACAGGGAGTCTCTGAGAAGCCTGTAAATGTCAGGGAAACATATTGAAATGGAGAAGAGAAATGTAAAAAGGATTTATGGAGGGACAGGAAGCTTGTGCCTCATTCCCCAGATCAAAACTGCCTCAAACTGCACAAGAATTTTTATATGTTTTATTTTCTGCAAGTGTCCCAAAGAAGAAAATAATAAATGAAGAGAAGTTTTTCTTAATGTTCCATATAATTCTTACTATGAAAATAAAAGAAAAAATAGAGAAAGCTGTGCATGAACTTACCTACAATTTTCAGAGTAGAATCAAAAGCTGGAGGCCCCGTTCCACTTCCTCCACAGGCCTGATTCTAGGTGAAGTGGCACAGGTGCTGCACTCTTTTCCCAGGCCCATTTTCACCTGAGCCCTCAGCCCAGAGGACAGCTCTGGCAATTCCACTGCAGGCTCACATCTGCTGAACGTCTGGAAATTTGTTTCAAATGTCACTACCATTATGCATTCTCATTTTAGACACAGAGCCTGACAGTTTCTAATTCCAAAATATGATCTCAGTGGTGAGTATCCTAAAATTGTGATCTTAGGGGTGGTTAGATAGCTCAGCAGCATAAGTACCTGCCTGGCAAGTGCAAGGTCCTGAGTTCAATCCCTGATACTGCACACCTATAATTCCAGTACTGGGGAGGTTGAGACAGAAGGATCAGTATGAGTCTGAGCTGTGTAGCGAGTCCTTGTATCAAAATAAAAAAACAAATGCCATCCAGTAATATAAGAAAAATATACAGCCACTGCACTGGGACACACACATACATACCCTGTGATTGTGTCTGCAGCACCTTGAGGAGCATGCATCTTTAGAGCAGGTAAAAGGCAGCTGAGAAAGACAGGAGCAGAGGTAGAGTAGATCCACACCAGACTGCACTCAGCATGTGCTGCCACAGAGGAAATGAATGAGGTGTGCTCATTTTCAGTTTTGGAAACTGGCTGAGGGTTCTCAGGGAAATCAAGGAACACATGAGAATGGAACAGCTGGGAGGAGCCTCGTAGGAGATGCGCTGCTCTAAAAGGAGAGTGAGCCTTGAAAAGCAGGCTCTAGCACCAGGGCTCAGCCCGATGTCCATGGCTGCACCTGTTTGCCTGAGTGTCTGTGATGAGTTCAAGAGATTACTGCAAAGTAGAAATGCAGTTATCACAGAGGAGTGGGGAAGGGGAAGTGAAAGAAGGGAGATGCTAAGGACACATGCGGATCCTTGAGGAATGTGCACTGCGCACTGCAGACGTGTACTAATAGCATTTTAAAATGTGTGTGTATCAGATAATTGGAAAGATGAACAAAGCCCGTGCTGGAACTTGAGGCCATGCCTGCAGTTCAACCAGAGGAACACATAGGACACTAGCCCACTCCACTGTTCTTGTCAAATTATTTTGCAACATATGACACATAAAACCAGCATATGCAAAGCAATCAGCACATGTATAGGGAAGATATAGGAAATGGGTTTTAAATCTCCAACTATGACAGTGCATACCTATAAGCCTAGCGCTAGGGAGGCTGAGGACAGGATAATCACAATGAGTCTCAGCTGTATAGTGAGACACTGCCAAATACATTAAAAAAAAAATCTCAAAGTATGGTGCAGAGTTCTAGTTTCAAGCAAACTTACACTTAGATTTCACATTGTTCATTTGACCCTTCACCTCTCCACCAGTATTGAATAAAATATTGCTTTAATCTAAGTGACAAAGTGAGACCGGGAGCAGAAAGGGTAATTTGAAAATTCCGTAGGCTGCCAAGAGTGCTGACTGAAGTTCAGGACAGCACAGCTTGTGCCACAAAAATGCAGAAACAAAACAAATGATAAAAGCAAAGCTGGCTTTTAAAAACACAAACAATAATAGTTGTCCAAGCCACACAAGCTCTTGGTGGCCCTGAAGACATTTGGCCCATTCTGCAGCACCATGTGGTCTGGAGCATTCTTGGCAGTGCTTCAGGTTGCACTGAAATTAAGTAAGCGGCTGCCAGCCTCAGCGCCTCAGAGCATGTCACCCATTGTCCTTGAGTCTTAATCAGCTCATTTTGGAAGTCACTTTTCAGGTTCAAGTGGAGTGACTAATCAGGAAGAGTTCGAAATCTCAGCAGCTGTAGATCCTGAGGCCTGCCCAGAGGGAAGCACACCAGTGTTCAGGCACACTTTGCCCTGCCCTGAGAGCTGCCTGCCTCACCAGAAACTCTGTTTTAATTTTCCATGTGAATGTTTTCCTCCACCTATTGTAAGACTGCATGCCATTGCCCCCTTGAGTTCTGAGACTTCTCTCACCTTCAGCAAGTACCTAAGGGAGTTTGTTCTGCATTCAGGAGGCAAGGTGGAGGCTGGATTTGCTTCACCTGCAGGATGCAGAATAAAGCCCGCAGCCTATCTTTGCATCATTCATATATTCTTTCCTTGAAGAAAACACTATCAATCTCAAACAGGCCTAAAAATCAATGCAATTAGACATTAGGAAATTCATTTCGTTGTCAAATGTGATTTAACATCCATCATTTTACAAGCAATGGTATAAAAGTTACGTGGATTAGAACACTAAAAATTGGTGCTAACCGGTCAGCAGGTTTACTGTTTTCTCTGTTTCTCAGTAAGCTAATATGAAGAATTTTAAGTTTTTTTCATTTTTCTTGTTTCTTTCTTTTTTGGGGTTTTTTTGTTTGTTTCTTTGTTTGTTTGTTTGTGGTACTGGGGATTGAACTCAGGACCTTATACTTGCCAGCAAGTGCTTATTCTATTGAGCTATCTCCCCAGCCCAATATGAAGAATTTTCTCCATTTAAAATTATCCATCAAGATTACTCAGCCCTTCTCAGTAACATAACTAATGTATTTTAACTCAAACCTTGAGGTACTATTGGTAAACAAACAAAGGTGAATAGCTACACATGGCAAAGCTGATAGGGATCCCACAATGCTGTAAGTAGCTATCAGTTTTACCACTCTCTTTTTAGTTAACACACATTGTAAAGAGGCAGAGTTAGTAAGCCAGGGTTGAGAGCTTTCTGAAAATTGCTAAATATGAACTTGGATTAAGTCTGAACTTAGAAAACTGAAGTTAGGTCTATCAAAGCTAATATAACACATATAACTTCAGAAGGTTCTTCCAAAATTGTCATCTCATTACCTGACAAGGCCACCCTTCTACACTGGACCTGTCCCTACCCACGCTGGATTATCAATGAGGATAATAACAAATGCTGCAGGTCAGTGACAGACCAGAAACCGTAGAAAGATCATCAAAACACTCATGTCAAGTAGTAGAGATTTTTACCTTATTGAACCCAAAATAATTTTGTCAAATACATTTTGGCTATTTAAAAATATCTAATTTCACTAATATTTAAATCTGCTTTAGATTGGAGGACTTATCTCTTTATATCACCCCCTATTTCATGTTTATAATAATTACTTCCTAATCAATAAATCACGGATTTGACACTCTGTTTTACACTAATGAAACTAGTTAAGGTGCACAATTTTGTGTCTGGGTTCTGTCCTTGAAGCATATATTTGTGAAAATCATTTGGTGCTATATGTGGTTACAGTTCCTTGACTACTTATTTATTTGTTAGTTTGTTTGGTAAAAGGTCTGCAGGGTCTACAAGGTCTCACTACATAGATTAGACTCATGGTGATTCTGCTGTTTTCAGCCTCCCAAGTGCTGGGATTACAGGTGCGCCCCACCACGCCCAGTGTCTGCTTGACTTTTTAGTGATGTATTTTGTTCCACACTAAATAAAACAGTTTGTCTGTACTCTTGTTAAGGGAAATTTACATCCTTCCTAATTTTCATTAAGCTGATGGAACTATGCGTAATCCATTGTATCCCTATACTCAGCCTTGTCAGATGTAAAATCATGCATGAAGTGCTTTTTATTCAAAATGATTGGAGGCCTTCACTGGCTTCCCCTTAGCACAAGAACCCCCAGGCCTTTGCCAGCACTGACTGTCGTGGAATTTCATCTGACAGCTGGCATTTTCAGTCTGTACATGTTCTCCACAGTCACAGAAGTGCTCAATAACAAGGCAGAGCTCCTTGGTAACCATGGAGGTGGCTCCTCCCTGATTGGTGTGCATCGCTCTGGGTGTCGGCTTTGTTTGTTTAGAGACAGGGTCCCACCATGCTGCGGGCTCCCTCAGGCTCACGGTGGGGTGCAGGCTTGCTCTCCTACCTGGGCCCTGGAGGGCTGGGCCAAGGGTCTCCTCCAGACACCTGCTCAAGGTCGCCGTCGCATGCTGCCTAGAGAGCTCTTCCCAGCAAAAGGACATATGAGTCAGTACTAGCTTCAGAATGTGTAATTTTTGCATTTTGTTACAACATATCCATATTTTGTGAGTATGCTGAATTCTGACTCCATATTCATCATAAGTTTATATACTTGACTGAACATTTCCTACAAAGGGCCACACTTCCCCAATCATTTTGGATGAAGCTTTTCTGTAATCATCCTCAGCCTTCGTCTGTGGGCCTTTTTTTCCATCTTCTCTAAAAATCAAGAGAAAACTTAGAAATGCACAGAATATGTTGTTAGAATACTCATGAGACAAAGATTACATTGCTATCTAGTTTTTAGACAAATAGGCTCCACTGTAAATGCTTTCCTCCAGAGAACATATGGTGTTTTTCAAATGTCCAAATTAGATTTGCATAAATGTTTTGCATTTACAATATGTTCCTGAATGGCAACTTTACATGCTTGCAACTGAAGCTAGTTCTATTATCAAGCAGTTATTATTTCACAGGTTTTGTAAGAAATCTTCTTGCAAATACATACAGACAAACATATTGATTTCCTAAGCTGAATAGCCAGTAGTGGAAGTGACAGTGATTTATTTAGGGACCTCCTGGTGGGACACAACCCACCAGGCAGGATGCAGGCTGTCAACCACTAAGACAGATTATCAGGGGGTGTTTAGCAAAGGACTTCTCAGAGGAAAGGAACAACCCAAGCGCAAGGGCCTGCAGTCCACACCTCCCAGCAAAGGAAGCATTACAGGCTCTGTGCTGCTCTTCTTTGTCCATAAACATCAGCCACGCTGGCGTGCTGCAGTGGTTGAGTGCACTTCTCTTCTGTAGAGCAGTAACTCCCTGGGAACAGTAGTTGTGTTAAAGTTACCTTTACCCTACAAAAACATGAAGTGCTTAGGGAGAAAAGGCTTGCTTTTTTAAAGGCATATTTCAGAAAAGAAAAATAATATCCCAAGGAAAAGATAAGCATACTGTCATTATCCTTTGGAAGATAAATTCTCTGTTTGCTGCAGTAACAAAGTTTCTTGGTTCCATGCAGATTTTATGATTGAGTCACTCAAAGAAAAAGAACTCTCTGGTATTTTTCATTGAGCAGAGGTAATTGGGTATTCTGGGAATACAGTTATAGAAAGAACCACTTGTTCTGGAAAACCAAAGTACAAATTCCCTCCTGTTATGCCTCTGGTGTGTGACTGCAGTCTACAAAAGGCAGTCAGGTTCTAAGTCTTTCACAGGTCTCCTGTACACTATGGCCCTGTGGACTGCCACATCAAACATGATAGACCAGAAATGCTCCCCCATATTTACCCTGAGATTATCAGCTGGTGTTCCTTAAGCAAATTGAAAGAAATCTCAGTTGACATGAGTTTTGAAATATATTGACACACTTTGTATTATCAACATTGTATTCTTGAGAAAATAAAATCATAGTCATTAGGTTTTAATGCATATGTTTTAGGCTTTTACATTTTGTAGTAGAAAATAGTCCACACTTAACAGGATCCATAAAGCTTGTGCCAACAACTCCTTCCTTAATGGATGGTATTTAAACAGGCAACAGAAGAGAAAGTGCAAGATTTGAGGTGTGGACCACTGTAAGCCATAAGTGTAACCTTCCACCAGCCCAGTGGGTGGCCATGTTCACCTTTCTTCAGCTGCACGCGCCTCACACCCAAGGTCTCTAGCAATGCCCCAGCACCCAGCCCAGGTGGTGTTACAGCAGGCTGGGCTGGGGCTGTCTCGCACACCTGAGGCCAGCCCCATCCTGCAGGAGGAGGCCTTTACCCACTGCAAGCACAGCAGCTTTCTGTATGCCTCAACTAACTGCTAAATTAGTCTTCATTGCTCACAGAAATAATGATGGTGTCTTTAGTTATTATGACTCTATACTTGTTAAAAATGCAAGTATCAAAGGGGTAATTAATTCGGGCCATTATCAGTTATTAAACTGCCAGAATAAAGAGGTTTTCACATTATTTCTTAAGTCAACAAAACAGAAAATAAAATAAGAATGAAGAAGAAAAAATATAGGGGAATTTTAGGATATGAAATTCAAATTTTAACCACTTCAAAATTTCTAAAATCCAGGTCCACAGTTACAATGTAATTACAATTAAATTCTGTTATAGGAATATTCAGATTCATATAGTATTGGAATTAGAAGATATACAGAATCAGAAAGGGAGAGCCAGGAATCAGAACATTTTGCTCTCAAGAGACAGGAGTTGGGATGGCAAATCTCCATAGCTGGAATGACAGTCTCGCTGACCCTGAGGAGTTACGGGGTGAGGGGTGACAGTGTCGCAGCTCTGGGTACTAGTTCCTAGGGGTTTGTGTGAGCTTATGAGCCCTTGACTCTCTGTACCCTAGCATTCCCTTCTGGGCCTGGGTAGGAAAGGTTTCCACACACTCCAGTGATTCACCCTCTGATGCTAACTCCCTCTGGGGTTGTCTGTTGTGCATGTGCAACAAAGCCCCCACCTGGTCAGAAGTCTCACATCCTCATGTCCTCTGCCAGTGTCTTTCAGTCTGGCACCAGCGATCATCAAGCTGGAAGCAGGGTGAACTGTCAAGCCTCAGTCCTCCCAGCAGAGTGTGGCAGAAGAGCCCTGGACATTAAAGCATGGTGCATGAGCATGGGGGAGGCCTCTGTGCTGGCTAAGGATGGAATGAGCGTCTACAAAAGCCGAGAGAAATCAATCAGGAAGCTCCAGACAAACTGAGAGACTGAGGTACAGGTACCTTCCAATGGACGGGAAGGTCCCTGCTAACGTCAACTGGAGAACCCTTTGCCCACAGCTGGTGGTCTGAGTACTTTGAAGATGACAAGAAGCTGTGTATTAACTACTGTTATCCTCCTATGATTTGAAAGGATATTCTTTTTGACCTTTTCTCAATAATTTTTTAAAAGCTCTTTGAAGAGCTGAAGAACAAAGAAAAGCAAGTGTTTAGCAAGGATGCACCTTGGGTCTGGGGCCACAAGTCCACAGTTGCTGCCATCTTCATCATCCGAGGACCCAGGACTGCGGCTCTCTGCCCTGCCTCTTTCAGGCAGCACCAAGGCCCCTGTGGGAGCTTCATATCCCACAACTTCGCCTGACCTTTCACTCTAGAACAGGGCAGAGCAGCCGGAGCTTCCCACACCACATGTCCTTTGCATTCTGCCGTTCTAGCCCCAGTCAGCGAGCAAGTGATGGGTGAATGAGTAGAGGCAGCCTCTGGCCTCCAGCCTTTGCCCATCGTCCCACGGCTTGCAGCCCCCTTGCCAGCCTGTTCCCCTGCGCGGGCATTGCTCAAGCTCAGTGCGGACAGGTGTGCCGACAGAAAACACTTAAGTGGCAGCCGACCTTTCCCTCTTTCCTCCCTCCATCTGACCACTAACTCCTCTCACGAAAACGTTGAAAACACACCAGAACTAAGGAAAAAAGTAGATATGATGTGCTTCTCAGGGGCTTATAAATTCAAGAGCGGTGGTAAAGAAAGCATTGACAGGTGATGCTGATGCGTGGACTTGCGCCCGAGCCATCTTATGGCTTGCGAGCTCTAAGTAAAGCCCTAGCGATGTTTCACATGCAATGTGACACGCTACTCATCCGTGGGAACCGGCCTGCTCCTCTTCCCTGCTGGCGTGTTTGCACTCACAGTTTCTGTTGGGAGCAGCTCAACTAAGTCTTTCCTTCTTAACCAGAGACTGCTCTGGGGCAACAGCATCCTCAGTGCTCCAGCTGAGCCGGCCTTGTTGGCCGTCCCATAAAGTGTTGCAAGTAGAGGGCACAGATGTGGTCGGGACAGCCAGAGCTCCTGGATCATGGTTCCTTCCACTCATTTCAAATGAACGCCGAGTCTTGGCTCTCAGCAGTGACCGTATAGGGGTTCTGAGTGCTCAAGACTTAGGTTCATTGTGTATGCTCAACCGGATCTGATCAAAACCAAGTTAAATTCTGATTTTTTTCTTTGAATATAAAACTCCACCATCATCTCCAGCTGGCTTTGGTTTGTGATTTATCTGCACTGTCTGACTACATTTGGTAATGGATACACATAATTCAATAAAAACGAACAAAATGAAAGCTTAAAATGTTTAAGCAACCTGGCTGAAAGGACCAAGAGGTGCCCTGGGTAACATTAGACAAGCTAGAATTCTAGATTTAGCTCTGTGTTTTTTAAGCTACAGGAAGGAATATTCTTTGGCTTCTCATGTGTAAACAATATATGCTTTGGCTGTGACAAAACTCTAAAATATGATTTGGGACAATCTGTCCTCAGACTTGCTATGGCTTTATTGTTTTTTATCTCTTTGGAAAAGATGACGCACAGCTGCGTTAGGCAACTGTCTTGACTGACTGGCTCAACTCCAGCAGGAGGTGGCAGGTTAATGGGAAGCCATTATTCTGGGCTTCAACATCCACCCCACATTTCCAGTGATATTTACAAACATAACCATCAACCACCACTTCACTTGTTAGTGGGTAGCTGAGAATGCACAGAAGAGAAAAATCATCCCACAGGCTTGAAAGGAAGCTTGCTGCTGTCTCACCTGTACTCTTTTAGAGTCAGCCTGAACAGAGAATGCTCATGCAGTTTTACTTGGAATCAACTGCCTGAAACAGGAACTTGGGCTAAAATCCAAAAGTAAGCACCTGCACTCACTAACATGCTGTCCTAGCCAGGTGGTCCAAGCTAACGACAATGAAAGCCCAGGACCCATTAGAATCCAAGCTGTGCTCGCACTATTTTTATACTTTAGAGCCAACAATTAATGATGAAAACAATAGATGATGTCTAGAGGGGTGTAGTTTAGTTTCTACATCAGGAATTGAATGTCTAGTAGGTGGTTCTCCTGATTTGAGGTTAAAATTAGTGGTTAAAATTGGAGAGGAAGTGTTCTATTGGATCCGATGACCTTAGGTTGGTTAAGTGTCATGCATGGCCTTAGAAGCACTGCAGAGAAGTGCTGGTCTCATGCCTGGTCTGCCTCCCTCTCCACTCCCCCACCCCTATCTCTTCCTATAGCTATGCCTGCACAAACGGGACATGAGGCACAGAATGTTACCTTAAAGTTATACGTATGCATTTTAAAGCAAATTTTTTTATTATGTTCCACTGTTATGGACAATCCAAAAATGGAACAGTAAGCTTTGAAAGACTAATGACTGCACTAATTTTCATTCCTATCAACAGTGTATGCGTTTCCCTATATCTATATTCTCAACTGGAGTACTTCTTCATCCTAGGATGGTGGGTTTCAATAAGTGCATGACCCTGTAACTGAGGCAGATGTATGTTAGAGGAAAAAGTTGCAAGCAAATTCTAGAACATTTTGTATGATTTTGTTAGTGTCTAGAGCCTTAGATCTTGTAAATACCTAAAGAAAAAATGTAGCATTTCCCCACAGAATGTCATGATAGTTCCACACAAGTGTCCCCACAGCCAAGCCCACTTCCAAGTGCTCTCGCTTCACGTATGCATAGACACATCCACACACCTGTGCACATGCTCCAACTCATGCTTGCTTACTAAAGCCCTGGCCTACTTAAAGTTTTTATGGTCATTTCAATTAGATGTGTGGATACCCCCAGGTATCTGTGAAGACAACCAACCCAGGCAAGACCTAGGATCACACCACAGCCATGTGGTAGATGGTCATTTCCACCCCCTCCTGTCCCACACAAGAGAGCCTTCAGGCACAATGCATCCTCTGTGTCATTAGGGCCCCCCTGCCACAGTGGAACAGTGTGGCGTGGGGACGACCCAATGTGGGCTGCCAAAGCCTGAAATGCTTTTCTTCCTGCCTGCCTCTCTTCATTTCTTTCTTTCCTTCTCATTCTTTCTCAGGTTCTTATCTTCACTTCTTTTAGGGATGTTATTTGAGTGCACAAGGAGAGCATAAAGAAAGCATAAGTTACAAGTAGAAATAAAGCACAGCCAACTGAAGAAACATGGAACTGGCAACTTGCTATGTAAGCACAGAACCAGACTGAAAGATGGTGTCCAAGTGAGAGCATGAGGTGTGGGCCCTTAAAAATCCTGAAGAAAATACCATTGTTGTGTACATAACAATACGTGCAATGATGTGGGTTTGGGGTGCCTGCCTGTACTTGGAAGGCTGAGGCAGGAACATGAGGTTGAGGCCAGCCGGGCTTATTTATAAGCTCAAGGCCAGCCTTGAGTACATATTGAGACCCTGTCTCAAAAACAAAAGACAACAACAAACAAAACAATATGTGACATAGAATTCAGCTAGGCTATGCCAAGAAAAGCTGATGTTATTTTGCTCAATAAAAGCGGAATCAGAAGACATGGGGAAAAACAAGACAGACTGGATCCAAGCATAAAATTACGATAGCAAGCCATAATTCCAAACCTGCAGGTGGCAAATTCACCTGGAGTATGGAACTGCGAGGACAGCCTGCAGGGAAGTGGGCTTTCAGCAGCAGGAAACCAGCTGCATGGGGCACAGCTGGAATCACAAAGTCCTAAGCATGGCCTTCTGTGACTTTGACAGTCAGCAACAGATCTTTATAACCTATGCAACATATCAGGATGAGCAAACTACAATGTCTTTACGATATTGTACATGGATATACAAAACACTTAGGATATATATACAGCTACTTACTCTCAATTCAATAAGGAGAAAGATTTATACTAAAAGCATTTGGACAGGATATCATGTCTGAATCTTGTGCTATGAATAACCACTAAGAAGACAGCAATATACAGTGTATTAATTACTGAAACTGTCCTATTAATCACTATTGAAACTGTCGCATTGTTATCTGTTTCTCAATAAAATTAACTAAAAAATAAAATAAAATAAAGATGAAGAAATTATCAGAATAAAATACAACTGTCATAAGTCCTCCTCTACACATTCACCCCACAGTTCTTGCCTCTCTCTGACACAGGCTCGGGGTCGTCTCTCCTGAATGTCTTTTTATTTACTTTTAATAGGACAGTTTCAATAATTAATACATTTTACATTGTTATCTTCTTAGTGGTTATCCATAGTACAAGAAGCAGACAGATTATTCTGTCTAAACACTATTACTACAAATATTTCTTCTCATAGAATCAAGAGAAAGTAGCTGCATATCTATTCTAACTACTCTATATTTACAAATACAAAATCGTCCTTGCTTTGTATCCCTTTTTTTGTTTATTCCTGTTAGAGATAGATATTCTATTGGCATTTAAATATTGTAGGTGCTTGACTTTAGCAAAATACTCCAACACAGTCCAGCAGTCCACAATAGTAGTAAGTTATCCACAGAAGTTGTTGACTTGGGCCTTTTACAGCTCAGCATATTAATATGGCTTTACTTTATTTTTTAATTTATTTATTTGTATTTTAACTTGAAGAGTGAAAAATAGAAGCAAAAACAAATAGAAAAAATGACATAAACAGGGTAACATACAACAATATATACGTTAAAGATTTTCAAAACATGGATAGCTAAATATATATATATATATTTAAATAAAACAATCCAACACAGGTCAGCAGTCCACAATAGAAGCGGGTTATCCACAGAATTTGTTGACTTGAGCCATTCACAGCTCATTATATTAATATAACTTTACTTCATATACTTCCATTTTTATACTTTTCTGCTGGATGGTTAAGACCAAGTTAAAGCAAGACCCACATAATAAGAAATGTAACTTTTGTATCAGATAAGGTCAGTCAGGTACCCTCAGGGTTTATCCTGTAACCCTGTACAGCACTTTGTAGATCCCTTGTCAGTGTCAGCCATGCGGATGAGTCATGGCCATTGCTTGACCAATATGCTCTCTGTAGAAGCCTGAGAGAAAATTTTCTCTCCATGTAACTCTCCTTAGGCACACTGTAGATCATCAATCACATTCCCCTGTGGTCCATAATCTCCTTGATCAGAAAATTTGGGGCACTACTGAGTTACATGGCCTTCAAGGTCAGTGAATACTCAGGGCCTAGGAGAATTTGTACTTTAACATCATAGCTTTACTTTATATACCCCACTGTCATCAAAGCTGCTGTGCCACAGGCACCATCCACAGGAAGGGCAGCCCACATGGAATTGTCGAGTGTCTTTGCCCTGGTCACTTGTCACTGCTGACATGATAGCTGACAGCCAGATAAAGCAGGAAAGGTTCACAGGAGCTCACAGTTCCTAAGCCTCTCTGTGCCTAGGCCATGGGCTCTGAGGCAGGGTGGCACCCACAGCATAAACGGTCCATGGCAGGTGGAATGCAGGAAGTAGCAAGTGACAGCAGCAGCCTTTTTCTCTCCCTTACTTCAGTTCGTAGGGGTAGATCGCACCCACACCCAGGGGGCCCTCTCACTAACCATGCTGGGAGCTATGCTGATCCAGTGGACCCATTTAGGAGCCACACACCCTTGGCCCCAGAGCCACACACTGCAAACTCAGCCTGGTGAAAGGCCCAGCTGACTGCACTCAAGCCACCACTGCACTTACCCTTCATATTCACATCAGGTGTCATGTGGCCTCTGGTTCTTCCTCAAAAATCATAATGACCAGAGAAGGTGCACATTGGAATCAGGTCAGAACATCAAGGATACCAAGATAGCACATGAGCATGAACAAACAGAAAGGCAGGGTGTGCTGTTTAGTGCTGTGGACAGGACAGTCAGAGGAAGTCTAGGATTTGTTATAGGACTACAGTGGAATTATTCTTCTAATTATGATTTATTCAGTCTGTATTATTTTATTTTGTATTCTGTTATTTTATTTTATACTTTGAATATGAAAACTAGCAAAATCAAAGCTACTGTGCTTATGTTTTAGAAATACTAATTGAGAGTGCAAATATTTATTTGTGAGGTCACTAAGTTTTTCAAGCTATTTCGTAGCTTTCCTATACTACTGTCATAATTTAAAAATGTAGGACACCTAATTTTCAGTAGTGAAATTTAACAGATTACATTTTGCCTCTTACTGAGTTAATTTCACACTAACATCGCAGGCAGTGCTCACTGGCTCTTGCTGCCAGGAGTGTGCTCATTTTCTCAATGGCACTTAGGAAGAGATAGCTCACAGTGTGATGACATTTGACATGAAGCATTTTTTAAGCACAATCAGTAGGCACCGCTACATGTTCCAGATGGTTCCATCTAAATAAATTCATGGCACAGCAGTCAATTTCAGTTCCCCTTGCAAAGACTGTGTTCTGATCTGTGTCTAGTTGTGTCCCCAAAGCCTCATGCAGTCATGGGGTGTCTCTGGACTTTGTGATTTTTTTTTCAGAACCAGGGATTGAACTCAAGCCTTTGCACTTGCCAGAAAAGCGCTTATTCCACTGAGCCATCTCCCTGGGCCCTGTAATTGTTCTTGATCGAGTGCTGGCCTCACAGGTCTGAGTGCTTCACCCTAGCCTTGGGTGGGTAATTTGCACTACACTGTCAGGAGGTGAGAGAGACTGGCTAGCTGCCTGCACTGCTTCTACGCCCTTTGCTCTCTTGCTCTTTGCCACCACCATACAAGGCTGCTCTTGGCCATATGCCACTCTTCCTTGGAGCCATCTGAGTGCAGACTGAAACCTCCACTAACTGTGAGCTAAGCAAACCTTTCCTTCCTTCACTTTGGGTGTTGGGTATTATGTCCCAGCAGTGATAAAAGACTCACTGAGACCGACTGTGGGCTGGATTCCACCCAAGAGAGTTGTGCTCATGAATGACCACCAAGAACACACCTCCTGCATCTGTCATAACACTTGTTTTCCTTAACAGTTGTGACCATAGAGTATTCTTTGTAAATGTTCGCGCACTTTCTAAGAAGCTCCAGTACAAGACAGAAGTGGGAAAGCAAGGACAAGTGCAGCCAGCCTCCCCAGGAGCTGAACACAAGCAGCGACATGGCTCTGGGTGCTTGGTGGTCCAGTCTCAGCTCCACATGGGGCTCAGATTCACTCTCAGCCATGCATCTCCAGCAGACTCTGCGGTTGTACTTTGTAGAGGAATCTGCACATTATATGACAGGCCTGTGGCTAAGCACGAATTTCAACCACTAGGTGTGCTTAGAGAATGCAGCTGTTCGGGTATGGCAGGAAATCTAATGCCTACCATTGTCTGCTTCAGAACTGGACTTCCCCTCAGGGACACCATCTTCCTCTTGTGGACTTGAGACTGAAAGACAAATGGACACCGACAATGATTTTAGAGTTTTATATATTCAAACTAAATAATTTTAAAAAGAAATATGATCTCTAACTTTTCTAGTATTATCTAGTATAATGCAAATATCTTGTTTGTACTGATTAATTTCAATGTGAAGTAACTATTAAACACTCTCTTTAGTTCTGAAATAGATACTGAATTCAATATATACCCATGCAAACATATTTCTTTGGTGCTAAGGCCTGAAACTTTTGCTTAACGGTTCAGGTCTAATATTTATTTGCCATATTAATTCTTTGCTGTCATGAAAGAAGAACATTTGCATGTGCAGAGTAGAAATCTCTTTTTAACCAGTGTTACAAGTGTAGTCTGGGATGGGCACATGTGTAAGTTTTGTACCTTTTCCAGTGAGCAGGGAAGATGAAAGTACCCACCCAGGGCTTCACTATTTCAAAACAGCAACAAATTCGTTGGTCATGGTATCCATAGGAAAATAAGCAGCTCCGTGGATCTCAAGTTAATAAGTTTCATTATTAAAATTTGAGGATATAAACACAAAGACAACGACAAACCTGAAAAGCAAACACAGGAAATGACCTCATTGTTTCCAAATAGATTGAACTTAAGAAGATTGATCATATGCACATTATTTCTTATGATTTTAATGCAAATATTAAACCCCTCTATTTATTTATTTATTTATTTATTTTTGGTGTTTTGCGATAGGGTTTCATTATGTAGTACAGGCTGCCCTTAAACTCATTATGGCGACTCCGCCATCCTGCTCCATCCCGCCCGCGCCCGCCCAGCCCCTGAGACCAGCCCGAGACAGAGCAGCCATCTCCACCATCTTCCTCCATCCTGCCCGCACCCGCCCAGCCCCTGCGACCAGCCAGAGACAGCGCGGCCGACTCCGCCATCCTCCTACATCCTGCCCACACCCGCCCAGCCAGAGACCAGCCTGAGACAGTGGCTGACTCCAGCAGCCTCCTGGTTCCCGTGCCAAGCTCTCCCAGCGAGAGTGAATTTACAGGACTCACCAGGCTTCCCAGAGCAGTGAGAGTGTGGTGAGTCTGAGGGAGAGTATTTGGCTTCTTCCCACACGCACTACACGGATCCCTGTCCCCAACCCCTCCAAGCCAGTGACTGGCCTGAAACCTCAGGACCCACTCACCAACACCTCCCCGGATCCCCTGACCTAAAGCCCACTGATTGAGTGGGAATTTCCCCGATTCTCTGGGCATCAAAGGTCAGTGAGTGTAGAACCACAGGCCCGTCGTGCCTGAGATACATTTCCCAGGGATTAAGCTGCCCGTCACCTCCCGTGACCCGGTGACAGCTCCAGGCACACTGTGCCAGAGAAACACTTCCAGGTGGTTACTGGTCCCACCTCACAGCCCCAGACCCAGTGCAGGTCGGCCTGGAGTGAGAACTCCAAGCCTGCCACACTGGAGGGACATTTCTCAGCAATCCATGGTCCCACGCTACGGACCAAAACCCAGCACAGCCTAGCCTGTGAGTGAGGGCTCCAGGCCCATTACACCAGAGGGACCTTTCCCAGCCTTCTTGGGTTATGGCCCATAGACCCGGACCCAGCACAAGCTGGCTGGCTCAGTACAGCCTACACAGTGAATAAGATCATCCACTATCCTTTTGTGAGCCCAGAAAACCACCAAAGCCCAGGCCCACCCACCTGGGGAACGCCCTGCCTGACACAGGAGGGCTGACCCAGGGAACCAACATAGGGGAACCAAAGGAGCTGCAGTAAAAAAGGAACTGAACATAACAGCTAGACCCAGGATAGGCATACCTGGAAAATCTCAAACTTAATAGACTGGCACCCGAATCTCATAACAAGCTAAGGTTATAGCTGCACCAAAGCTTTACACCAAAGGTCAAAGATCAGTGCTATACAAAATGACAAAGAGAAGGGGAAAAACGCAATCCCAGACCTCGAGTCCATCAGGAAAGGCAGAAGACACTAGCTCAGCTGCAACAAATGAAGTAACAGATACAGCAGCAAAGGAACAACACCAGAAAGCTATAGAGGAAATAAAACGAGAAGTAATTCCCCAATTTAAAAAAGAAATATTTGAATACATAGCATCTGAAATAAAGAATGAATTCCAGAAACATTGGGCGGAAAAACGATGCTCACCCAGAACAAGTGCAGAGAGCACTATTCCAACTGATATATATGAATTAACAGCATCTGAAGCAAAGAAACAACAACAGAAAGATCATGAGGAACTCAAAGCAGAAACAAGTTCTGAAATCAAAAAAGAACTTTTTGAAGTCATACGATCTGAAATACCGAAACAAGTCCAGAAATATACAGAGGAAATCCAACTTGGAAGAAACACAGCAGAAAAAGAATTAATAACTACCTTTAAAGAAGACATGG
>PVKA01022830.1:0-36521 GCA_004027165.1 Ctenomys sociabilis | reverse complement strand
TTATATTTCCTCCTGCACTGCCTGCTGTTGTTTTCTCTCTGTTTTATTTTTTCATTTATTTATTTTTCAAGGAATGATATTAAGAATAGGTTCATAAAAGATTAGTAACATTACCTTGACAGTACCTTTACAGCACAAGCCTATAACAGATTTAACAATGGAATACTGTGGGTTATGCTGAAAGTAGCAGCATTATTCATGGAAACAAATTTATAACAGTGCAAAATGTATAGAATAACTGAAAAGACTCTCTGAATATTCCTTGCAGACATTAATTATAGAATTCTCTTGATCAGTTGCATAATCAAAAGTTCCCTAAACATGTCAAATAATTGAATTATCTTGTCTTAATAAGGAAACTTGCTTAAATGGGATAACTTGCTTTTTTTCTTCCATTACTTTTTTCTCAATTTTCAAGAAAGCTTGACCTTACAATGCTGGTCTTCCCACTGAGATCTAAGAAATAAAAATATATTAAAAAAGAACAACTAGCTTTTTTTCTTCCTTGATTTTTCTGAACAATTTCCATGGAAACCTTTGCCTCATACAATGGGAAAGGTTCATCCAATGAGGTCTAAAAACACCAGCTCATAACTTACCCATCCCATTTTTTAAAATGCAAAGATATTTCCCCTGCTGTATTTTGATGGATTCCAAACTTCATCATTTAAGAAAGCCACCATTGCTCCCTTGAGGAAAAGGCAATGGCTATCTGGAACATCCAATTGCAAATTGTCTTCTGCTGCTACCCCGTGGCCTCCGACACTAAGAAGTGTGACGATATCATGCTTAAGTGGTAGTAGCTGCAATGTTTCAGGAGGTTCATCTCTCACTCTAGTGTCTCGCACAATAGCTGCTCCTAGGCCACCTGTTTCTTCCAGACAGCTCTCAGCAATGTGGACTTTCCCAGCAAAAATATTGGTCACTTGGGCTACAGGGGGCCTAAATCTTTCAAGGTACTGCTTGTGCTCTAAGCTGCATACTATACATTTTTTTCAGAACCAGGGATTGAGCTCAGGCCCTTGCACTTGCCAGGCAAGCACTTATTCAACTGAGCTATCTCCCCAGCCCTAGGCTGCATGCTGTTGAGATCACTGGCTCCTCTATGGTGTGCTAAGCAAATGGCTATTGTGCCGAACGCACTTGCTCCATCCATGATCTGCATCTCTCTTCCAGAAGAGAGATGAGAAAGGTAGTGCAGAGCTGTTTAGGCTCTTACTCCATCCCCAATGGTTCCAGCTGCTTTTGTCCATGTGACCTTTTCTGGTTTATGAACCAAGTAATGCTCGTGTACTCTTTTGACTTCACTAAATCCTGGGTCTTCAGAATCCAGAGGCAAAATCTCAACTACTTCATCATCTGGTTGAAAGAATGATATCTTACTTGCATAATCTAATACTATTCCAGCAACTTTTCTCCCAACAGGAGAGAAATCCTTTTCCATTTTCATTTCTGCCAGAAGCTTTGTACTTATCTGGCTCAGAGAATAAGCTTTTACTTGAAGTTTTACAAAATAATCCTCTGTCACAGCAAGATTTTCTCTTTCTTGAAATAAAAACATTGCCTCTTCATTTTGGGAACTCTGTTGAAAATATAAGCTTTTCATGGTCACCAAGGTTCACCTGCAATCCCAACGCCTCCTCTGTATTTTACCTGGGTAATTTTTTATGAAACAGGTTGTAAATCATATGTTTTCACCTCAACAATATTTAGTGGTATTAAGATATTAATTATTCTGTGTCAAATGTAGAATTTCCATTTCGTTTAAGTATGAAAATATCTTTTTATGTGTAATATACAATTTCATTTATGCATGACAATATATCATTCTTGAATATATGTGAGATAAATACTTTAATGACTGACTATGCTGAAATCATTAGAAGAGAGTGTATCTCTTTGTAGTTGCTTATAATTTCATTTTTACTCATAGTGCCTTGTCTCCATATCCCTGTATCTAGGCACTTTGAAATTAAATGCCAAATATTGTCTTTGTCTAACAGAAAACTGTGACAGAAAATTTGTTTTTGAATTTTGACCTAACAGTAGTATGTATTCAAAATTGTCCAATTTAAATTCATGTGTTGATATTATGCCAAACTGATATTTAGCTCTGAAACATTCTTTTCCAGCTCAGGTTTGCTATAATGTTTCAGATCTTTCATTACAACGTGTGGTTTATGTTGTTTTGATGACTAACAATAAAAATTTCCAATCTTCATATTAGTCTTACATTTGTCAAAGGAAATCAAATTTGTTTACAACATATTTGGAGTACTTCTTAGGAAAAGCATGTTGTTATTTCTTTTTATATCTGATAACTTCAAAGTTTTTTTTTAAAAACTATGAAGCTCTGTCTGGGTTTAAGTTTTCCAGCAAGTCTTGCCTGAATTACCTAGCCTCCACGTACTTCTTCAATAACTTACCAAAGTAACATTACTCTAATATTTTGACCAGACTCCTAACTCCTATCAAATATTTCTCTAAAGTACTGATGCTCTCTGAAAAAAATCTTAAATAGTGTCACCCTCAAACACAGTCACTCATATGTTTATTAAAAACCATTTATTCTACGTTTCATATATTGCAGGAAATCATTTATCCTATGTTAATAAATAAAGAGTATTTATTTTTGTGGAAGCAGGGATTGGACTCAGACTCTGGTGCTTGCCATGGAAGTGCTTATTCCACTGAGCTGTCTCCCATGAAGAGGATTTGAGATGTTGTTTCATAACAAACATTATATTTTTCATCTGCCAAAACATACAATCAAGATTTTTTATGCACAATAAGATATGATGGAAAGACAAAAATGTAGAGTTATACATTAAAAGGGATGGTGAGACGGCTTGGTAGGATAGTACCTCCCTGTTAAGCACAAGGCCTTGGATTCCATCTCTAGTACTTCATGCCATGCCAGTTGTTGAATCCCAGGCACGATGAGCTGGCCCCAAAACAAGGCGACGTGGCATAAGCCTGTAAACCCAGTGCTGGTTAGGCTGAGAAAGGAGGTTCCATTGTGAGTTTGTATGTTGGAGCATAACCCTGTATCAAGTAAGTAAGTAAGTAAATAAATAAATAATTATATATATATACATGTGTGTGTGTGTGTGTGCGTGCGTGCGTGTGTGTGTGTGTGTGTGTGTGTGTGTGTTATATAAAAAGGGACTGCTATCCAAAATTTGAGGTGGTATAGTTAGAAAAATAGATACCCTTTTTGGGACTGTAGTCTCATTTACCTATCATATGAAACAAACAGAATACCCTGGTATTCATGGTATATACACTATTATTATATAAATGAATCTATTCCTTTGTTCACTGCATCGGTTACCAATAATCCACTTTTGAAATTTTTTTTATTGAAAAGAAAATATCAGTGAGATAGTTTCAAAGCTGACTGACAGGACAGTTTCAACAATGAATACATTGTATATTGTTATCTTCTTAGTGGTTATCCATAGTACAAGAAGCAGACAGGATATCCTGCCCAAACATCATTAGTATAAATGTTTCTTCTCATTGAGTTAAGTGAGAGTAGCTGTATATCTATCCTAACTATTCTGCATATACAAATGCAAAATGCTCCTTCCTTTGTAGCCCATTTTTTGTTTAGTCCTGTCAGAGATGGGTATTCCATTGACACTTAAATACTATAGGTGCATGAATTAAGCAAAACAGTCCAACACAGTCCAACAATCCACAATAATAGTAGGTTATATGCAGAAGTTTTTTACTTGAGCCCTTCACAGCTCACTATATTACTATGGCTTTACTTTATATACCTCATATTTATACTTTTCTGCTGGATGGTTAAGACCGAGATAAAGCAAGACCAATATAACAAGGTATGTAACATTTTTATCTGCTAAGGTCAGTCAAGTACCCTCAGGGTTTATCCTATAACCCTGTCCCTCTGTTTTCAGATCCTTTGTCAGTGTCAGCCATGTGGATGAGTCATGTCCATTGCTTGAGTAACTTTTTCTCTGTGAAACTCTGGAAGAATGTTTTCTCTCCATGTGACTCTAGTTAGGCACACTATATATGATTGATCACATTCCTCTGTGGCTCCATAATCTTGATCAGAAAATTTGGGGCACAACTGAGTTACATGAAGTTACAGCACAGATTCTCCTATATCCTCTCTTCACTGCCCAAGCTAAAATCTTGACTGACCATGCAGCCCTTTCTTTTTTCCAATTTTTGATCTGCAAACTTAGGTTGTTAACCCTCCAGAAGAGAATCTTATTATCCTGCAATATAGGCGGTTTGGTTTACCCTATCTGCTTAAGTATCTATCATCTTAGGCATAACATGGAACAGGTATTTTCCATCAAGTATTGATATGATAAACTTTAGGTCCTTACAGAATATGAAGAAAAAATTTAAAAAATAAGAATGAATACTTACATATTTTTACATAGAAATTTAACCATATACAGCATTGCAGCAGCACTGTCCTAAGACATTTTTTTCTTGTGTCTTTTTTTCATTTATTACACTGTCTTTTTAAAAAAACTTTTATTTTTAAGACATTTTAGTGGCACTTGGTATGACATGACAAGAAGTATATATTTAGAAGACCACAATGACAGACAGTCAAAGCGTGACCCTTCTATCACACATTGCTATTTTCAGTGCAGCTGCTTGGTTCACAGGTATTCAGGGTGAGAATCCTATCAATTAGCTGCTAGTTTGAAAAATCTGCTTATGTTTTTCAGGATCATTATCTTACCCATTTAGTGCATATAAATGTATGGCTTTGCCCCTGTCCTGTTTCCCAGCTTTTCTCCTTGCCCTCTCCTCATTGTCCAATCCTCAAGTTCTCACTTTTCATTTAATTGTGCTATACCTTTCTATTTGTAATTCTTCTTTTGAGTACTTATGCTAGGGAAAATATGTGATATTTACACATGTGGGTCTGGTTTGTTTCACTGATAAATATATCTTTGAGTGGCATCCACTTAAATATGAAGGTTTCAAGTTTATCATTCTTTATAGCTGAGTAATACTCCACACTATAAAATTCTTTTTCATCCACCTCCTCATGTGCCATGCATCTTGGTTGTTTCTAAGTTTTGGCTGTCACAAAATGTGCTGCTATAAACATAGGGACAGATATATCACTATGATATGACATTTTTAGTTCATTTGGGAAAATTCCCAGCAGAAGTATAGCTGGCTTGAGTGGGACTTCCAGTCCTAGCTTTTTAAGTGGTCTCTAAACCAAATTCCATAATGATTGCACCAGTCTACATTCCCACTAGCAGTGGAGAAGGGTTTCCTTTTCCTCACAGCTTCCCCAACATTTATTTTTGGTTGATTTCTTCATGATGGCCATTCTTTCTAGGATGAGATGGTATCTCATTGTTATTTTAATTTGCATTTCATGGATGGCTAGTGATATGGAGCATTTTTTTCATATATTTATTCACTTCTTTAATTTTGTCCTCTGAGAAGTGTGTGCTCATCTCGAATGCCCATTTCTGGACAATAATCCAATTTTTTAATTAAATGATTTTTTATCTCTTAAGTTACTACTTTTCTTTTGACTATTGTTAACTGACATTGAGATTGACCTATTTTCATCAACCATCAACATGGCTTCATATTTGAATGGATATAGTAGTAATATAACATTGAACATAAATAATGAGAAAAAATGGTAAAAATATAAAGACATTTTATTAATTTTTTAAATAATTGAAATAAGTGTGCAATAATACTAATGGTATTTTGATTAAGGTTGCATTAAATCATTTTGGATGTGTGGCCATTTTTAGTATGTTGGTTCTTCCCATCCAAGAGCAAATGTTATCTTTCCATTTACTGATAGCCTCTTAGACACCCTTTTCCAAGCAAAGTCATTTACAATGTAGAAATCTTTTACCTATTTGTTATATTGATTTCAAATATTTTTTGATGCTATTGTGAAAGGTCATTTCCCTAAATTTTCTCTCAGGGATTTGTTATTTGTGCATAGGAATGCTATTTATTTTTAAGTAATGAATATTGCAGAATTTGCGGTTAAAATTCATTTCCAACAAAAAAAATAGCAAAAACAATACTAAATATCAAGTCAAGAAAAGAGAATCACAATCCTTGTCTTAAAATTTCACTACAGATTTGGTGAGGTGAAAACAGCACAATACTAGGAAAAGAAGACCACAGAAACAATGGAACAGATTAGAAGATGAAATAATTTTAGATGCACTCATCCAACATTTGTTTTGCAAAAGTGTCAAGCATTTTCACAAGAAAAAAATAGCCTTTTGAAAAATAGTTTTGCAAAAAATTGCTTTCTATATCCCAAAGATGAAAAATTAGAGCAATTTCTTAATATGCATTAAACTAAAATCAAAATGGGGAAAAGATCTAAATAGTAAAACAAAAACAATGAATCTGATGGAAAAGAAAATATATGGAGCTTTTGAAGACAAAGGTGTAGGCAGAGACTTCATGAATAAAGTCATAACTACATGGAGAGTACTAAAAGGTCATGAATTGAGATGTAAGCAAAGTAAAAGAACTCACCAGTAGAAAGAAAATGCAACCACAGAGGAAAAAATTGTATGAAGTTTCTGTTCAAATGAGTGATATCTAGAGCACATAAAGAATTAAAAATAATCAGAACCACCCTCCTACTAATTTCAAGATGCAACCTCAAAACTGAGATCTGAAATGAATACCGAAGTCTCAGATGAAGGAGAAGAAATAGAAAATAATGCATAAAAATGTTCAACATCACTGGTCATTCAAGAGATGCAAATTATGACAATAATCAGATTTTACCTCACCCCTGCAAGAATGGCTATCATGAAGAAATGAAACAATAGCAAATGCTAGCAGGGATCGGGAGAAAAGAAACCTTCTCCACTCTTGGTGTGAGCTTAGAGTGGTGCAACTGTTGTGGAAAGCAGTGTGAAATTTCCTCTAAAACTATAACACAGTCTTAATTTGACCCAGACATTCCCTTGATTTGTATCTTTGCAAAACAGTTCAAAACAGCATACCACAGAAATGTACGGGAACCCGTGTTTACAGCAGCACAGTTTGCAGTAGCTAAATCTTGGAAACAACCCAAACACATATCAACAGATTAATAATTTAAAAATGTGCTCTTTATATAATGAAGTGCTACTCTGCCATAAATAAGTATATAAACGTGAGCATTTGTAGCTAAGTGGATGCACCTTGGGACCATACTCAGATGAAGTGCATTGGATAAACATGTGCAAATGTAGATAGAATTGTCTCTCAGATGAGAGAAACTGTAAGTGTAAATAAGAACCAAATTGTATAGCACATTTTGTGAAATAAGAATAATTTGTTCAAAGGGAAGCAGCAACTAAGGATGGATGAGTAGTAAAGGAAGTAAAACACAACCAAAAAAAAAAAAAGAAAAGAAGGTTAAAATAGAAAAGAAAGCCTTATAAATAAGGAGAAGAGGGATGAAGGACGGAAGGGTAAAGGGGAGAAAAAAGAGCAAGATACATCATGAATAGGTACAAGTTCTCTGTGAAGAATGTGTTTATTACCTAACAGTACCAATAAACTTCATAATAATGAAAAATATCTTCAAGGCTTTATATTAAATATGGCCTTATTCGATAATACATCATTACACAATCATTTCCTATTTCCAACCTTACCTTCTTCCATACTCTAAAAAAAATATTTTGAAATATTTAAGATCTGGTTTTTTTTTTGTTTGTTTTTATTTGTTTCTGTGGTATCAGGAATTGAATTTGTGACCTTGTGCTTGGCAGGCAGGCACTGCGATGCTGAGCTACATCCCCAGCCCCGATTTTAGATATTTATATTTGTTTTTCACAAAATATATACACAGGTATTATTTCATTAATCCTTTTTATATTTTATTTTTATGTGTCCTACAATGATGAAAAATATTACATAACTCTGATTTTCATTCTCTTTACGGTATAACACTCAACATCAATAGACTTATATTCCACTTTGAGGATCTTAAAACAGAAATATTCTACTTTATTACTCCATTCCATTCTTACTTTATTAAGGTTTTGCTTTTACACTTTTGCTTCTATAAAAAAATACTAAAAATACTTCTTCTCATTTTAACGTGAAAATCATGTCTCTTATAAGAGTCAATACTTTGGTATTTTCATATGAAATTTTATTACACTGAATATGCCTTTACTCAGTTTCCTGTCATCGCTAGATGTCTTCCTATGTTTAAGAATAGGAAAGGAGTATTCAGCAGCAATCTTCTAAGCACAGTAATTAATCATGATTAATTTAGAAATTTCCTGTGGGATTTATTAGGAAAACTAAAACCTACATCTTTGGAATTCTGAATTAATTTCATCAAAGATAATTCCACCAATGTCCTGAACAGAAATATGGAAAGAATTAAAAGCAAATGCCTTAAATCTCTGCAGGCAATCTATAAATCTGATAATATTCATGTAGAACTAATGTTTTTGATAGCTACTATTTCCTCCTAGTCCAGGGACTCTCTGTGCTGTTGCTTACAGAGATAAACTTTCTCCTCCATGTACGAGGCATCCTGATTCATGTAGGTATGCAAATATTTTTAAGTCACCTTCACCTGATTCTGATTTTAACCTAACTCCATGCAAATGCTAACCTCTTCAGGCTTCTGAGATTTAGGTTGATGAGTTTTACTTAATCAGTCATTTAGAAGTTCAGGCTTCTCAGCTTTCAAAAGTATTTCTTCCTCCATCTCTCTTTGTTTCCTCTGGGATTTTTCGTAATTGTTGCTATTTATTTATATATCTATTTAAAGACAGTATTTCACTGTGCAATTCAGGCTGAACTTGAATTCACTTTGTAATCCAGGCTGGTCTTGAACCACTGCCTCAGCCTTCTCAGTGCTGGGATTATAGGTATGTGTCACCACAAACAACCCTTTGTTAGTTCTTAAGCAATTCCTTTTAGACCTTAGTATGAGAAAAATATTAAACATAGGCATTCCATGTGTCATCTTTATACAGAAGTAGCCTGGGTTTTTCTGTGTTTAAATCAAATCAACATTGCCATTCTCAGAGGTTGAATAATAATTTTTTGAATTATATCCATGAGTCTCAATAGAATAGTATTTTTGAATTTTATTTCAAAGATTAATGACAAATAGCAGAAACAAACGCAGAAACAATAAATGGTACAGAATTTCAAAAGAATAAAAATTTAACCCTGGTTGTTGTATTACGTATTTTCATTGTCAAATCTCTTTCTCAGATTAATAGATATAGGTATGCATAATTGGTCAAATAATTAAACATTAATGCTTACTTTCAATAAACCTTAATTTTTCTTGTCCTTTTTTACTTTATGTATTTTTACAATTTATTTTAAAGAGAGTATACTAATTAATAAGACATTACAAATGGTACAGTTTTAGAAGAACAAAGTGAAAGGTATTCAACTGTGGTTTTCATAATGCACTGTCATCTTTCATATAGTTGCTCAGATTATACACAATAACACACAGAGTTGGTCAAAGTGAAAATGTTAAAATTAACTGCTAGTTTCAAAACACTGATGGAAATGAGAACTACAATCATCTCTTCTATCCTGAATACATAATTGCATGATTTTTCTCCCTTACTTTTCTTTCTTTTGCCTTTTTTTCTCATTTCATTTCTTATGCTCAGTTTGTTTACATTTTACTATATCTATTATTATTTTCAGATTTTTTTTCAGGTTTATACACTAAGGAGACAATACGATACTTACGTATATATGGATCTAATTTATTTCACTTAGGAGTATAGCATCTAGTTGCAGTCACTTACCTATAAAGCCTTCAAGTTAGTCTTCCTTTATAGCTGAGTGATACTCCACAATACAAAAATACTACACCTTTTCCCCCATCCCTCAGATAATGGACATTTTGGTTGTTTATAATATGTGGCTATGATAAATTGTTCTACTCTAAACATGGTTGCACATATATGACTCTGTTGTGATGTTTTCAGTTCTTTTGGAAGAATACACACATGGATAATAGCTGGTTGGAATGAAACTTCTAATCCTAGTTTTCTGAAGAGTATCCATACTGATTTCCACTGTGTTTCTCTCAGTCTATATTGTTGCCAACCATGGAGAAGTGTTCCCTTTCTCTACAGCCTCTCTAGCAATTGTTACTAGTTGATTTCTCTATGAAAGCCATTCTTTTCTGGCTGAGATGGAATCTCAATATTGTTTTAATTTGCATTTCTCAAATGACCAGTGCTGTAGAACATTTTTCATGTAATTATTCTCCATTTGTATTTCTTCCTCTGAGAAGTATGTATTCAACTCAGATGTTCATTTTTGGATTGGGTCATGGAATTTTGGGGGCCTGATTCTTTTTTTAGTTCTTTATATATTCTAGATGGAAGTCCTTTGATTGAGTGATTGTTGATTAAGTTATTTTTGGAATTTCTGAATTGTCTTTTTGCTCTGCTATTGATTTCTTTTGACATAAGGAAACTTCTCAATAAGATGTAATCCTAGTGGTTGATTCTTTGGAACATTTTCTGTGCAATTTGGATTTTGTTCATGAACTCTCTGCTACCTTTATGTTTTCAAGATTTTCACCTACTTTCTTTTCCAGTAGATTTAGTGTTAGATCTTTTATCCATTTTGTCTTTAATTTAGTGCATGACAATAGATCAGGATTCAGTTTTAATTTTTTAAGCATGGACAGCCAGTTATTCTAGCCCATTTGTTAAGAGGCCATCTTTTGTCTAGTGAACGTATTTGGCCCCTTTGTCAAAGATAAAGTGGCAGAATGTATTTTCAGCTGAATCTGCATCTGCTAATCTATTTCATTTATCCTTAAGTCCTTTTTCCCAGTAGCATGCTGATTTCATCACAGTACCTTTATAGTATAATTTCAAAACTGATATTGAAATGCTTTCTATTTTGTTTTGTTGGTCAGGACTGCCTTTGCTACTCCAGTCTTTTCTGATTCTAAACAAATTTTATGAATGTTTTCTCTAGATCTGTGAGGTATGTTGATGGTATTTGATAGGGATTGCATTAAATCTGTATAGCAATTTTGGGAGCATGGCCATTTTCACAATGTTCGTTTTTCCTAATTAGGAGCAAGGGATATCTTTCCATTTTCTGAAATCCTCTTCAACCTCTTTTTTCAAAGTATTGGTATTCTCATTGTATAGAACTTTTATTTCCATTGTTAGATTAATTCCTAACTATTTCATTTTTTGGATGCTATTACGAAGGGTATCGTTTCTCTAATTTCTCTCTCAGTGAGTTTGTTATTTGTGTAGAGAACTGCTATTGACTTTTGGGTATTGACTTAGTATCCTCATACTACTGAATTTATAAATTCTAGGAGCTTTTTGGTGGGGGTTTTTGGGTCTTTCATGTAGAGTATCATGTCGTCTCCAAATCATGTTCTTCACCTATTCTTCACCTGTTCTTATTCCTTTTGTTTCTCTTATCAATTTGCTGTGGCTAATGTTTCCAAAACTACACTGTATAAGAGTTGCGATAGAGGAAATCTTTCTCTTGTACCTAATTTCAAAATAAAAGCTTTTAGTTTTTCACCATGTAGGATGATATTAACTATTGGTTCGTCATAGAAAGATTTTATCAGATTCAGGTATTGGCCATCTACTCTAATTTTCTGTAGGGCTTTGATCATGAATGACTTTTGGATTTCTGTAAGAAGCTTTCTCTGCATCTATTGAGATGATCATGCAGTTTTTATATTTGGTTTTATTGATACAGTGTATTACATTTATAGATTGCAAATATTGAACCATCCTTACATCCATGGGATGAATCCTACCTGTTTGTATATATAATCTTCCTGATTATGTTCTATATTCTATCTGCTACTATTTCATTGAGGATTTTTGCATTTATGTTCATGGAGAGTTTGGCCTATAGTTCTCTTCTTGGTTGAGTTTTGGATTCAGTATAATACTTGTGTCCAGGAAGGAGTTTAGAATTTTGCTTCATTCTCAATTTCATTGAAGAGTTGAGGAGTATTGTAAAATTCATCTCTAAGTTCATTAGGAACTGGGATTTTCTTTGTTGATAGGTATTGTTTACTTTCTTGTTTAATTTTATATATAGCCCTTTAGTTGCTGAGGAGGATGTTATATACTTTTCATGTGTTTATGTGGTTTTACAGTTTCTTTTGTCATTAATTTCCAGCTTGGTTGCACTGTGGTCAGGTAATAGGTGTGGTTTAATTTGTGTTTTCTTACATTTTTTAAGCATTATCTGTGGTCTATTTTAGAGAACATCCCATATGTAGCTGGAAATATTATGATTTCAGATGTTGTTGAGCAGAACACTTTGTAAGTGTTAACTATGTCCATTTTTTCAAGGTTTGGTTCATTCCCATAGATTGGCACAAATGGACAGTATACTTGTCCAAACCATCTTATTCTATATATAGATAAGTCTCCTGTCCTTCTCGTCAACTCAGTAACTTTTTCTTTTTGAATAAGTTCATTCCCTTTTCCCAGTATCTATTGTACCCTTCATATTCCTTTCTTCCCTTTCAGCTTTTCACACTGATAAGACAATAGAATGTTTGCACATGTGGGTCTGATTTATTTCACTTAACAATATGTTCTCTAGTTGAATCCATTTACTGACAAAAGACTCAAATTTATCTATGGAAGGAACAAATGATAATTTGTTTTATCTCTTTTTCAATTGAATGTACTTTTTCAATTTTAATTTTTTATATATTTATTTCTTGTTTTCTTTGTACTTCCAATTTTATATCCATATATCTGGTAATATGAATAACTGGTTGGAAGAGGACACTATATTACAGCAGTTATTGTGAAACTCATATTGCTTCGTTAAGTGATGTGAACTTGTAATTTTATCTAAACTCTAATTTGTATTCTCTTTAAAAGATAAAAAGAAGAAAATACATAAAAGATTTGGTTCAGTTCTTCTATCTCTTCACAAATTTTTATTCTACTTGACCTATCTTTTTGAGCTATGGGAGTGGTAAGGTCCCCTGTTAACATGTATTATCATTATTATTATTATTATTATTATTATTATTATTATTATTATTATTATTATTATTATTGTATTTCAGTGAAGGGCCAGTATCTCACTACTAGATCAGACTCTTAGTGAACTGCTTGCTTACAGCCTCCCAAGAGCTGGGATTACTGGCTCACACCACCATGCCTAGTCGCAATCTCCATCTCAGTGTTCCCCTCCCTGGGAGCATGCATGGCATGGCAGCCTGGGGATTGAACCCCAGCCCCCCGCACCTACTTGCAAATGCTTGACTCTGCTGAGCTATTTCACAAGCCTTTAACATTGTGTTCTTGGTTATTAGATATTTTGTGTTCTTTAAAATTTGTCTTATATTATGACTGCTATTTCTTCCTCTTCAAGTTTTCCCCTAACCAACACATAGTGACCTTTTTTAATCTCATTTAATCATCCTTGGTTTGAAATTCAGATTGTCTGCAAGCAGGATAGCTACTCCTTCTTTATTCTGAGCTACTGGAGCTTGTAGTATTGTTTTCCATCGTTGCACATTCAGCCTATGAATTTCTTTTTGGGTTAAATGTGTTTTTACTTTTTTAAAAAAATGTGTTTTGTATAAAGCCTATTGTTGGATTTTGTTTCTTGATCTAGTCTGCTATTTATTTTAATTAGTGAATTGAGTTCATTTACATTGATGGTTATAATTGATATATATTGGCTTTTGTTTGTCGTGCAATTATCCCACTGCTTATTCTCGATTCTTCTTGTTTTTAACTGTTTGCTTTGTTTGGTAGGTTCTTTCTGTTATTGGTCTTGGAGTTGTGGTCATTTTGATGCCTTTCTAGAATGTCTTTTAGTACTCTGTGTAGGGTTGGTTTAGTTGTTATGAATTGCTTTAGTTGTTCTTTGTCATGGAAGTATTTTATTTCTCCATTAAACTTGAATACTGAAGTACTTTGCTCCAGGAAATTGACTTGACTTGATTCCAATCATTTTTATGGAAAAAATCTGCTATTCTATTGGTTTTTCCTTTAACTGTCATCTGTTTGTTTTCTCTTGTGGTTTTTAGTATGTTCTTGTGCTGAATTTTTGGGAACTTGATTATCATATGTCTGGGTATAGATTGATTTGGGTAGATAATGTTTGGAGTTCTATATGCCTTGGTTATCTGAGTGTCTGATTATTTCCCCATATTGAGAAGTTTTCTACTACTACATCTCCTTGTATTGTTTTTATATCCTTTGTGTTAAGCCCTTTCTACTGATGCCTATTAGATTTATGTTGTTCATCTTTGCATCATCTTGCAGCTGTTGAATTATTGTTTCCTGGATCCTTGTTGGATTTAAGAGATATTTATTTTCCTGGTCACCAGATGCAACTGTATTCAAGGTCTAAAAGTATATTTTCACTTTCATTGAAATCTTCTTACCAATTTAATGGAGTTTTTAATTTCCTGTATAGCTCTTTGAATCTGTTTCATGTATTCTATTGCTTTCCTAGATTGCTCATTCAAGCTTTCCATCATATTTATATTCTCCTCCATTTTATATAATTCTTAATTAGACATGCTTAAGTGCTCTTGCATTGTAGTGATCATTTCTTTTTTACATGTAAGATTATTTGTGACCTTATTTTCTCTAAACCTATATGTTGTTGTTCCTTTACTTCAGTAGCTATTGTTGCAAAGATTTCAGGTGTTTGTCTACCCATTTCTTCTATGTAAGTGTCTTCTGAATTTTGTTGCCGGTAGGATTGGTTTCTAAGATTAAGCTTTGACCTACATTTTGTCATTTTATATTTCAGAGAGTCCTCTTTATATTGATATCTGTGATAATTTTTTGTGAAAGTTTGATTTTTGGTAGTGTATCACTGCAATCAGTGCCTCTCTGTAATAATTCTGCTCTTTAGGTATCTCATCTGTGTCAGAGATTTTTGTTTTGTTGCAGTCCAAGATTTTACTTTTCTGTTGGTACTGGGATTTTGGTTTCCATTTGACAATGTCCTTCATCCTTCATCCTTTGAATTAGGGCTTTGGTGAATTTGTTACCCAACTTCCTCCCAATATTATTGTCCAAAGGAAAATATGTGGATACAGTAATTATAGTACTGAAGCAACAATAGTAAAGCTGGCAGTATTAATGACAGCAAGTGAAATTTATACATTGACAAACTTTTTTAACTAATGGTTTTGTATTTTAGACCATGGGAGAAGACACTACAGTTATATAGTAAAGCAGATCATTAATTGGGAATTTATATGCAAACTAGTTCCCCTGAGTTCTGTCTGAGCACCTCCATTTTATGAACCTGTAGCCTTCCAGGAAGAATATTTCACCTAAGTTATTACTGTCTGTCTTTGTGCCATGAGGATCTCCCATAGGTTGGGGTCTCAGACTGGGCCCCACTGGGCCTAGCAGCTTGTTGCAGCTCATTGGCCCCAGCCACAGATCTCAGATTCCCAAGAGCAATATTGCTGAACTCCATCTGCAGGTCCATCTGTCTGAGAGCTAAGCCCCTACAGTAGTACTTAGAGCACACATATAACAGCCTGTTAATTCTTCAGTTTGAATCAAAATAAACAATACCATCTGTGTCAGTTAACTTTCCCATAACTGAGACACAATATCCGACAGCAGCAAGCTAAAGGTTAAAAGGTTTCATTTTATTCATGTCATAAGGAGATTTATTACATGGTTATCTAAGAGTAAGAGAGAAACTTTATAGTATAAAGGGAAGAACAAACCAAAGCTGCTCAAACTATGGTGTTGAGAAACCAGATGAGGACAAGAATAGAGAGGAAGGGGCCAAGGATCACATAGAGGACCCAATGTCATGCCTCCAGGATTTCTCCAGACACTCAGAAATGTGCTCTACTAATGCCACAGGTGGCTCCCAAACCAATCCAGTTGGCACAGTTTACCTTACTTTCCATACCATTTTTTCTGTATGAGAACATCCAGAATTGAAATCCAGGAGCTTTGAGTAGTGTAATGTGGAGATTAGTTCAGCACCAAAGTTTTGGACAACTCTCATTATTTAAAATATAATGAATTTAATATCATGTTGAGTAATTGAAATATTCTCTCTGTGCTTTCATTTTCCTGAAATCATTCTGAATAAATATATTTTCATCACATAAAATATTGACTATGATAAAATTACTCTTTATACAATATTCTTCAGCAATTAATTATATGGATTTTATCCAGTACATGTCTCTGTAGAGAAGGTCCTTGTTGCAGAGCATTAAGAATTCTCAGGCACAAGATTTATTTTCTTTAATATAAAGTGTGCAGGTGCATACAATTTTAACCTTTGGAGATTTCTGAATTAATGGCTTGCAGTGGTAGATATTAGGACTATATCTTGAGGCTCTACTGAATTCCATAGCATTTTATCAAGAAATATAATTTAGTAGAATACAGAACACTTGTATTCTAGGGTGTATTTAATTTTCCTTTGAAAACCATTTTATTACAATATTTTGTTCTATTATAATGTCAAAGCTATAAGTATTAATGTTTGTATGTGTTGAAGCTCAACCTTAATAAAAATATCTAATATTATTCTTCGGTAAGGATATAACTGAAAAGTGTTTTAGAAATGATTTATAGTGACATTCAGATAGGAACTGCTAGTCCACACAATCTCTGTCTAACACTAGGTTTTAGACAAGGGATGAGTCATCTGACAAGGGTGAGAAAAACCTTAGATTTATTAATTTTTCTCATAGATGTAGCCACTATAATTAATAAATGGAATAGACAAACAAAAATTGGCAATTATTTACATATATAAAAACTAAATTAAGAGATAATTCACTTCAGAAAAATTTATGTATTCCTTATCCAGCATTGCAATACTTAATTATGCAGCAGAGAAAGTTTTACACACGTACTTTAGAAGATATAAACACAGTGTAAACATACATGTTTTGATATGTGTAGTATTCTGAATAATTGAACAACTGAAAACTAATTCTCTATAGGATTGTATTAGGAGGTAAGGTCTTTAGGAGGCAATAAAGATGAAATGACAGAGCCCTTCAACGAGACAGTGATCTGAAGAAAGGAATTTCAGGTTATTTCATTTTATAGAGGAGGCTATAATGGGAAGCTGACCAGCTGTAACTCAGAGAGAGGCCTCATAAAAAACTGATTACAGGGCCCGCTAGATAACTCAGTAGATTAAACCACCTACTTAGGGCAGATGCAAGCGGTGGGGGTTCAATCCCTGGCCTGCTATGCAGGCTTCATCCCCAAGGTGTGCTGAGAGGGTAGGTTGAAATTGGGTGTGGTGATGTGTACCTATAATCCCAGCACTTGGGAAGCTGAAAAACAGAAAAAATCGAGTTTGATCTGTGAAGTGAGAAACTGTACTAAATACATAAAAAAAAGGAAAAAAAAACAATTATCATACTGGCACCCTGATCATGGAATTCCAGTCCACAGAAGTGTAAGAAATAAAGTACTATTGAAATAATTCACTCTGTGATTCTTTGTTACAACAGTCCAAACAGACTAAGTTCAAGAAGTTATTATATAAAGCAAATATGAATGAATTACAGCTTTACAATAAAATATGACTTTCAAAATCAAAATAAGAAAAACAGACAGAAAAGACTATCAATATAATTTCATTTCTATAGAATATATCATCAATACTTTTTCTCAAGGCAATGAGAAAGTCAGAATTCAAGCTAGGGATAAACTCTAGTGGAAGACAGGCAAGAGAAAGCTGATAGGTGCGTGGGGCTAAATTGGCCCAAGTGAATGCTAGAATCCTGACTCTGAGTTTGGTGATGGTGTTAATTATGTTTACAAAAAATTTAAGCTGTGCTTGCCTTCATAGCATGTATAAAATCAAGCTTTAATTTCATGACTATAAATATTTCAGGTATTATTTTATGTATAAATTACAATAATAGAATAAAGAAAGGTAAATTTGTGAATAAATATTAAATAATTAATGTAAAATTTGTTTCACAACTGTGTGGTCATTTCTCAGTTTTATATGCCTTTTACTCTGATTCTTTAAAAAATATTGAAAATAATATACTTAAAATATTTCAAATAATGTATATTTTGGAAGAAAACTTATGTTAACATGGTACAAGTACTAACATGGAACTATGACTGTTTACTAGTATGAAATAATAATTAAACTTGACTTGTACAGTTGCAGAAACAATAACTAATATCTCTGAATAAACTGAGACAGAGGAAGAAATGCCTCACTGGAAGTCAAATAAACTTTAAAGAACTAAATCTGTCTGAGAAAATGAGACCCTTTCTGAAAGACAGATATGATTCTATATCACAATATAATTTAAAGCAATTTTTAATGAAAGTTTGAATTAACTTTTTTATGTGAATTTCACAATAGATAATTTCAGGGGTACTTCATTGTTTTCTGAAGACATTTGGTAGTTAATGTACAATTTTCTGTTTATACTAATAAAAATGTTGCAATCTCAACCTATTGTCTGTATTTATATATAAATTTAAACTTCTGCAAATTTAACTTTTCTACACTTATCCCTTCACTTGAAAATATACTTATCCAGACATCAAGATTTATTTTGATCAGTGAATTAATCCTTACAAAGCTTTGTATAGTGACTAGTGTGTAACTATCATCAAATTCAATTAACACAATATACAGCTTTTAATCTAAAAGGTTTTTAGCAAAAAATATCATGTGAATCAATGTGCACATGACATTCAAGAAGCATCTTGGGTGTGAGGGCATTTGAGCAAGATCTCACTATGTAGCCCAAGCTTGACTGAAACTCACTGCAGACAAGGGCTGAGATGTAAGTAAAACATTGTATATGCAGCAATAACAATATTTTTTAAAAGTTATATATTCTGACACTTTATTAGCAGACCTGAAAGTATCCATAGGTGCCGTACTTAGGAGGGATTTCTCACAGTAATTACAAGAATGTCAAAACCTAATGGAAAACTGAATATTCAAAATATGGCATAAGTATTTTGCCCTTTTAAATGTGAAGTATTAGACTTTCAATTAGAAATTTGTCCTGGAATTCAGCTTCAGGCCCTTATACGAATAGTAATAAGCCAAATGATGTTGTGAACAGACTTGTTGCCCTAATGTCCCAAACTATTCAGAATGTGACATTCAACAAAGGGTTTAACAGTTGATGTCACATTTGTTAATGGAGCACATGTATATTTATTTCTTAGATTTTTGCAAGCAAGTAAGCAGCTTATGTGAAATGTTTTTTACTCTGAGCACTCATTGCACATTTACTATTTTATTGTATTGGTATTTTAATTTTCTGCTAGATACACATTGTATAACATCTTATAAATCCTGACAGAACAGGATGAGAAAGGAGGTCACAAGAATGGCCTGCCACGCAGGAAAGAAAAGAAAAACACATCTGGCGTCAGAGTACCTCAGTTGTGTGTGTAGAACATGCAGTTGTCATGTGTGAAAACTGCCTGGGCTGTAGCAATTGAAGCAAAGTTGATTTCTGTTGTAGATCTTTCTTTGTGTTTACGTTGTGGAACATAGCTTTGTATTTCTGATGTTATCTCTTAGATTTTGCAAAGAAATATACAGCTGATATAAAAATGTTGATGGCTATTCTAAGCAGGCATTAGATATTTGGTATTTCATTTTATTGACATCATTTCTTATCAGTTGAATGTAATAATAGAAGGAAATGAAATTTTTTGTACAGCACTATTGCTTTTTAACTGTAGATCATATAAGAATTTATTTTGAGGTTATATTTTAGCTTTTGTAAGCAGGTACATAGTTGATGTGAGCATTAATGTTTATTATAATCATGGAATACATATTAAGAACTTAATACTTTATTATACTGATATTTCATGTCCCTGCTAATTACACATTACATTATTTTATAACCTTTGACTAAACAGCAAGATTTATCAGGTATTAGGTATGTCCTACAAAGACTAGGAAAGCAAAATACATGTGCTGTCAGTGCAACTGATACGTGTGTGTAAAATATGACACTGCCATGTGTGAAAAAAGACTATTTTTTTAAGGAGCATTACCGTTATTTTCATTGTAGTTCATGGAGGAATTTGTATTGTTTATTTTTAGACTTTGTACCCCTAAACCAGTTGATGTTAAAAATTATTATGCTTTTTATAAACAATAAATATTAAAAATACAGTACCTTATTTTTGTGACTTTTTCATGTCAAATACTCATTGTTTAACATAAAAAAACTCATAAAATTAAAATTAATAATTTATCAATAGAAATTTAAAGAATAAATCAGGGTTTAACACAACCGTTATTACTCACCTTTGTGCCAAACTGTGCTATATTCTCCTTATAGGCAGCAAATTAATCAATCTTGCTGGAGAAATTGAAAGAGTCTAAAGTTGATGCAGTGGCATCCTTACTTCTGGGAGATTTAACCAGATGTGCATTGAGAATCAAGAGCAAAGAGCCCAGAAGAATGACTTAAAAGGTTTTGAGTTTGGCTGGAAAGAATGCCCAAGTAAAGGTGCAGACCACAGGGATAGAGCAGAAGAGAACTTTATTGATGACATGGAAGAAGACAACAGAAAAGATGGCCTGAGAGCATCACAAAAACCATCAAAACCTTACACTATCAGCTTCAAAATTGTAAAAGTAAAAGAATGTACTTTGAGAAGATAACGCTCTAGCACAGTCTTCCAGAATGGTGTCAGCCTAGAGAATTTGTTCCTCAGGATTGGGTATACAGTACTCAGAAAACCAGGCATTCAACTCCCCTCCAGTGAAGAGAGAAGAAACCCTGGATACTACTGCAACTGCCAGTGGACTTAGGATCATCCAAGGGATACTGGTTTTAGGTGCATGCAGAATGCAAGAGCTGTGGAGTGAAGCAGGATTCCACAAAAATTTCACAAGTTCTGGGTGGCTAGGAAGTGTGCTTCTGAATGTGCATTGTGTGAAGCTTTGTATGTGAAGTCGGAGATGCAGTGGAAAGCAGAGAAGGTTGAAGTGGTCAGGAATCATGGGTTGCATGAGGAAACTTGCAAAGAGCGATAAAGGCAATCCAAGGAAGAATACTTGAGAGCAGCAACTGCATGTGCTGTAAAGGTGGAGCCGTCCAAGCACTTTGGAGTTAGTATTCTCTACAGGCTGTCTCATGTGCTGTGCCTAGAGCCACAGAATATAAGGTTTGCCATCCTAGTCTTTGCACTTGCTTTAGTCCCCTTCTTTTCTAGCCCCATATTTGGAACAGGAATTTTTGTACGCCATTGTATAGTGATGGTGTTTAATGTCTTTTTCATTTGTAGAGAGGCTTGAAGCTAAGAATTTGCTTTAAATATCAGAGAAGATTTTTGAACATGGACTTTTCAGCAATGCTAAAAGTATTAGTATTTTGCCAACAAATACTCATTGTTTAACATAAAAACTCATAAAAATAAAATTAATAATTTATCAATAGAAATATTTAAAGAATAAATCATGGTTTAACACTTAGAGACTAACTAAATGCCTTTGCATAAGGAGATGCACTTGAGTCTTTTGGGGCCTGAATACAATGTCATCTCTTTTGCCCAGTTGCCCCCTCAAAGCCTCATGTGGTCATAGGCGAGGAGTACTGACGGTGGCTGATTTAGGCTGCTGGTTGCTGGGATTCAGCGTGCCCCATTCTGCCTGAGGGTGGTACCACCCAAAATACATTTGGCCTGGGCGGAATGTAAAGACAGAGAAAGGAGGCACTTTACACCTTGCCTTTTGCCTACCTGCTTTACCATGGCTGTTAATCTCTGCGATGAACTTCTGCCATGACACCCTGCTGACCATGGAGTGAAAGCTTTACAAACTGTGAGCTGAAATAAACCTGTGTTGGTTGGGTATTTTGTCGTAACAATGGGAAAAACAACTAAGACTTCCATACTGTTTACATTCCTTGTAGGGTTATCTCCCACACTGACCCCAAGAATCACCACCTCCTGCGCTTCATTAGGGCAGATGCCTAGCAAGACTCTGAAATATTCTGCATAACTTAGAACTAAGAGCGAGAAGACTTCATCATCAGGACTCATCGAGAAGATCTGGAAACATACCAAATGTAATGTATGGTTATGTGAAAGACTAGAGGAAAAAAAAATATTTTTCTTCAAAAGTAATAGGGGGAAAAGAAATAGATATTGGAAAATAATTCAAAATTTTAGGGCTGGTGAGATAGCTGCACATTCTAAGCATCTGCCAGGCAAGCACAAGAACTTAGACTTTTATCACTGGTACCACATGCAGTGCTTGCCCCAGAACCAAGGCATAATGGCCAGCATCTGTGATCCTAGCACTGAGGAGGCTGAGACAGGAAGATCACTATGAGCCCGAGCTGCAGTGTGAGACCTTGTGCTAAATAAATAAATGTATGATTAAAAATAACATAAAATTTTAGAAAACAAAATCATGCTTTTATCATAAATCAATTTGAAATGTGGCATGATTTAAAGTAGTTGATCAAGTATGAATTCACATTATTGAACTGTAAGAGTCATTTCACTGTGATACATATCTGTTTGCTTATCATGTCTATGAGGTATTAATCTACAGGTAGGTAGGGCCAGAGTGATCGCTCAGTGGAATAACAGCTTCCCTGGCAAGCACAAGGACCTGAGTTCAATCCCCGGTTCTGCCCAAAAAAAAAAAAAAAAAAAAAAAAAAAAAAAAATATATATATATATATATATATATATATATATATATATGTAGGTCTATTTCATTTTCTAGGAATGTCTCTTAGAGCACTATCAAGAAATTGTATTATGGCTTTATAGTGTAAACTAGAGACTGGGTATGCTAACACACTCCTATAATCGCAGAACTTGGGAGGCAGTAAACTGGAATATCACTACAAGTCAGATCTATGCAGTGAGACCCTGTACACCCTGATGGCTTATTTTCATGACTAAATTTCACTATGTAGAAAATTTTATTCTATTATGGTAGATCATTAAAAACACACACAAAATATAACATAATTTCTTTATATATAATAAAAATTGCAGAAAATTTTCATATAATTTTATCTCTAATAGTAAAGCAATTCTATTATTTTCCTAAAGATTCCTTCTTTTCCTATTTTTTACTCAGCTTATTTCCCATAAAATTTAATGAACATTAAGTTCTACGATATAGTACTAAGAGTAATTATTTCTCAGTAATTTTCAGTTATTTTTATTTTAAATCTAAAAATACTTTGTGCATTTTATATTTTACAAAACATTATAAAATATTTTGTTATGCATTAGTATTACTTGTATTAGAAAAATGAGCATAAATTTTAATAAAAAGTCGTTATATATGTAACTTAATAGTATACCTGAGTCTCCAGTTTTCAACTATACATTGTACATTATTGCAGTTGGACTGTTGAAATAGTGTCTGGTTTTAATCCATATGCCTTATTCACTTGGATGCAATAATATGTAAAATATTTAATATTATTAAAAGTCTCTTTGGGGCTTGGGAGGTGACTCATAGAATAAGTGCTTCCCTGGCAAGTACAAGGGCCTGAGTTCAATCCCTGGTTCCAGCAAAAAACAAAAAACACCAACAATAAAAAGTATCTTTTATATAATGTATTTATAATGTATTTTCATATTTATGAAATTTGTATTAAAAATGAACAATATGGTTTAAGCATACATAGGGCTAGGAAATTAAGGAAAATGGACTAAGGACTAAAATGAAACAAAAAAAAAAGTTTAACTGGCCTTCTCAATACATTTTTATTTCTGATTATTTTATGTTTACATTTGTCTTATACTTATTTATCAATGCTTCATTGACCTCATCTCACTTTCTCTTCTATTTTTAACCTTACAAGTATACTTAGCAAACTTGGACAGATAAAAAAATGCATATGAGAAAATACTTAAGAGATAACTAAATGCATACGTAAAGTACAAATATAGGCTGATTTATTGGGCTCCTGATTGAGTCAGTTGGATCAAGAACGTTTTAAGGGCTTCACATTGATTACAAAAGCCTACTTAATCATGTACTCTATATTTGGCTGTGCTTCCTCCAAAATATTAATATTGCTGATTTTCTCTTTTATAATGAGAACATGGCTTCAATTTGTGCATATTGCTACCCTGAACTGGTTTGTAAAAGCCTAAATAACTTCGCATGCTGAACTTTCAGCATATAATCTCATTTCAGATACATCTGCTTGTTACTATCTTTCCATTCACCCCTCTATCCACCCACTTAATTATGCATGTATGTCATTTATTATGCTAAACATTCCAAGACTTTTCAGTTATTTCCAATTTTCTTGTTGTATTCATCTTTTAGAATGATTATCCTTTGTCAGAATGCTATGTTTTAATCTTTCAAATTCCATTTTAATTTCTAAAAGTTTTATTATTCAGTCATTTTTTCAGACAGGCTCTTGCTGCATGGTCCAGGCTCACCTTGACCTTGAAGTGCTCTTCCTACCTCAGTCTCCAAGTACTCTAACTTCAGGCATGTGCCATCATGACTAGCAGAAATGTTGCGCCTAAATTCTTGATTCGTTTCATATAAGAATGGGTGGATAGGTAGGTACATTGATGTATAATCTATAAGAAATATTGTACTTTCTGTAATAAATACTGAACTTTTGAAAAGGCCATTCCCTGTAAATATTAAATAAACTTGTAGCTATGTAAGTTTAAAAGCATAGATTTTTAATAGAATGCTAATAAAATCAATTAGCATACTGTTTGCAAATCTGTTTATTCATGAAAATGCATGTCTATATTTTGTCATATTTATAGTGGTTGAAGATCTGATAACAAAGCGTTCTACTGCATATATAATACATGGAGAGGAAAAGTGTGTGTGTGTGAGACAGAGAAAGGGAGAAACAGACAGACTGACAGAAAGACAGACAGAGAGCAACGGGGTGTTTAAACATCAGCACATGAATAAATATTTCAGAGTTCATTTTTTAGTCTGAAACAGTAAATGCAATTTGTTGCCATAAAATAACATGCATCACCTAGCAACTAATTTCAGTAATAGTGTCCAGGAAATGATCCTCGGTATCTATGTAAGATTAGAGACTGTCAGAAGGACTGCAAGTATGCTTCCTGTTGATGCTATCTAAAATATGAAGTCTCTCAGACAGTGATCTGTTTCTATAGACAATGTGTCATACTGGCAAAAACTCAGAACACTGAAAGAATGTATGGTTAGCAAATACTACTAGCATTTATTGAATAAAATTCAACAAACCTTGAAAGACTGCCATGAAGCTTTGTACAGCAATTTCATAGCAATGGATAAGATCATGAAAATTTGAAAGAAAAGTATAAAAACTCAGAAACTGCCTATACACAGTCTCTCATCCATATTGTTAAAATTGAAAGAGATATGAAAAAACACTAAGTATGAATACTAAAGTAACTCTTTTCAGAAGTGCTAATATGCTTTATTGAAATGAAGAATGCTTTTAAAATATTCTTTAAACTCTAACATGAAAATATATTCCTGCAAACCTTTTGACTAAGGTGCTAAATCCTCCACCATCCTGAGTGAAAAGCATATGCACGATGGATCTAGAAGGAAAACAATAACAAGTGACCAGTACAAGTCAAGAAAATTACACATATCCTTGAACGATGCTATAAAAAACATCTTGTGTTTCAAAACAGCTCCTTGTATTCTGCAGCTGATGAAACAGAATGAATTAAGGGTGCTGTGCCTCCTAACGACCAAGATTCTGAGAGCAGTGCTGATGTGCAGAAAGAGCCACAAGGACACAAGCTGCTGTACAATGAGCAGAGAGGACTCTGTCTACTGTGGGCAAGACGGTAACAATGACAATGAATTTTTTTTCAGATATATGAGAATTAGTAAAAGGGATAGATTAAGGCAAGTCCATGGAAAAGCAGAAAATATGAGTTCACAATCTGAAATTTGAGATGGCTACGAATACCTGAAAATAAATAAAAGTAACTTAATATGATCACTTCATGTTCAATTTTTGTTTCTTCCACTGTCTGAAGTAGTGTTGTTTTCCCAAGTTTGAGCAAAAGTTCTGTTGTAGGCAAAATTTGCAAGTGAATCTGAATTATTTTTAAAATTCATTCAACCAACCTTACTCATATTTTAATAAATGCTATTATTACATATAATTTCAGTACTTAAGCAGGTTGGTGAGAATTTATAGTAATACTGACAATCAATAGGTGCAATGAAAACATGCTTAAAATTCAATTCATCACTTAAAATACCTCAGTTTCTGTAGTTGGTTGATATAAACTTTTAACATGCTACCTCTGTTATTTTATCTAACAAATTTGTTACACTTTCATTTTCAGTTAGGTTTTTACTGTATAAAATAAACAGTGGTAATGGTCGATGACCGAGAACATGTAAAAAAGACTTCAGTCTAATAGCTTGTCAGTGACTCCAGCAGATAAAGCTGTTCTGATGTGCAAATTCTTATAGTTTCAGCTCTTTCCCATGTAATGCTTTGCAGTCTAAACTCTCATGGATGCTGAAATTAGCAGGAGACTGTAGTAACAGGAAACCTAAGGCGAATCGCCAGCACAGGACACATGGGGCAGCCGTGAGGAAAAAAAAAATCAAAATAAAGCCTGAACTGGGAACCAAGTACAAAGTAGGCTCCATCAAGAATCATTTGCATATGTTTAAAGTTAACCCTACAGTTCTCTTGAGGATATCGTGCCAGCTACACAAGATCTTTGTAAAACCCTCTGATACATTGGGTCAGGACACAAATGAGGTCTTTGCATGGAGCTTGCGGCTCCCCCAAAATTATTGGCATATATATCTCAGTAAAGCAAATTATGCTCTAACAAATCACTATTTACATAATGACCTAGAAAAGCACAAATGTTTCCCTATTCTGCAGATCTGAAGTCCAAACTTAATTGGATTATGATGAGTTAATGTGTTTGCAAGGCTTTGGCTAATAATAAGAGAGCACCTGTGCTTTTGTTTTTAGAGGTTGCCTGTATGCAGTCTCTTGCCTCTGTCATTATTTCTTCCATACATATTTTGATATCGTATCTCTCTTTTGGACCTGTATGATTATACAAAGCCTACCAGAGTAAAAAGAGGGTAATCTCTTCTTCCTCAGATCTTTAATAAAACCACAAGTTTTGAGGACTGGAGAAGTTATATTTTATATGGGTGTAAGATATCCTTTAGTCAGCTATATGAATCAATAATGAGAAAGACCAACTATGAGAATACTTTAAAAATAATTTCAGTTTGACCACATTTTAATCATATTTTGAATAAAGTGGGGCTTATATACAAATGGAAAGATAACTGATAAATATACAATTAACAGATTATAATCTGTTGAATTGTTTTTATAAATCATGGGTTGTAATGAAGATTACCATAAACATTGTTCTCATATTAAGTATATGATAGAATTTTTTTGACATTATTATTCTTAATTAAGATACAGCATAGCCATAAGGGTATCCCTGGTATATGAACTTTCTTAGGCTGAGGCAGATATCTGAGGATTTCAAGAGGAAGTGATTTACAGTTTTCTTAACATACATTGAGTTTATCATTTTACAGACAGCTGAAGAAGTCAGTTGGATTTTCATTTACAGAAATAGTTTTTTACCTATCTTCGATGAAATAGTGTTTTAATCTAAATACACAATTAACTAGAAAAAATTAATTTGGTATTTATATAGAGATTCAAATTTGTGCATATAGTTTCTAAAATTTAAGAATCCAAAGTGGGGACATAAGAAAAGATAACACACAACCTTTTTTTGCTAATCAAATTCTTTTTCTAATTGCATCAAATAATGAGGGGTTTTAAAATTCTCTAATTATAAATTTTAATAATAATAAAAAGAAAGTTTAAAGATAGTACTTATGCAAAATGTGCTTCTGCATCAAAATCCCAGTTATAATTATATTACAGCTGGATAACATTTAAAATTTAATGGCAATGTAAATTACAAAGCAAGTCAAGAGGTAAAAGTGATATAGCTATTACAAGGTTTTATTGTGTTATAAATATTTATATATAGTATTTATGCAAAACAAAAGCAACCTATGAAACAGAGAGCTAGATAAATGAAAAGTTTCATATATGAAGAAGTGACATAGAACCCTCCATAATGTTTGGAACGGTTCTAGAATACTGAGTTATGTGGGCATACACACACACAAAATAGATAAATTACTGATTTAAGGGAAACAATATTTATACGTCAAATGAAAACATTTTCTTGGACTGTACTCCAACTCTGCCCAGGCCCAGCCTGGCATAGCGTTTATGACCTATATGCTCACTGGAACCTCCTTCAACAGACAGGCATGGTGTGGAACCCTACAGCAGAACTGCCTGCAGAAAGGCAAGGGGCAAGACCACCTGACTAACCCAGGAGCACAACATCTTGCCAGAGGGGTCACAGTGGGTCTACTTCCATGGGCTGCAGCAGGAAGAAGTGGAGCACAGCAGCCAGTCTCAAGCCAGGCTCACCTGGATGAGCTCAGACTTGGTAGATCTTGGTAAGCTGAGACACTTTGCTAGACCCAGATCTATGTGAGCATCCTCTCTCTTTCTCTCTGATTGAGGAAGGAGACCACAGATAACTTGGGTGAATAGTTTTCTTGGAAGACTACAAAAGAGGAGGTGAATAGACAGAATTTAAGGGAACTAATTTAAGTATTAATTCCCAACCTAATATCTGCCTAGGTTTACAGTTATAATGTTTGCTTGTAGACTTTAAAAAGGCAAACCCACTAGATAAAAGTTTGTTTGCCATGGTTTCTCCAAGGTCTGAAACTCTATCTTCACTTTCATTCAAATGGTTTTGCCAGCTTGTGATTGAGATTTTAATTTCCTGAATATCACTTTGATCTGCTTCATGCTTTTTATTTCTTTCCTATATTGCTCATTCAAGGGTGTACCTTGTTAGGTGCCACAACCTCTGGGTTAAGTTCTAGGACCACGAATCCTGAAATGTCAAGATTATTGGATTAGGAAACACCTATCAGATCAGTAAAACATGCTCCTGGGGGGTGGGAGGTCACAGAGGTGGGGCCTTGGACCTTGTATCCAATCACTCCCCTACTCTTCTCTGGCTCTGGCTCTTGCTCTTCTTCCTGGCCACTATGAACTAAGCCAGCTTTATTCCACAACACTCTTCTCTCATGATGCTCCTGATTCAGATCTAACTAACCATGCACTGAGTCTCCTTCAACCACAAGCCAGATAGACTTCCCTTCCTTAGATTGCAGGTATTGGGTCTCTGCAATGGACAAGCTGACTACTACAAATACTGTTGTTGCGGCTTCAGAACACACCTGGCCAGCTCAAGAACAGCACCCTGCTGGCCTGTGATTCCCCACAGCCTTGTTTGTTTGTCGTTATATGATTGTCTGTCCTGCCACCTTAGTATGAGAAGTAGTCACATAAGACATTGTAGGGTCCCAACCTGGGCATGTACATGATGGTGAAGGTGGCAGGGGTGGGGAGAGACTGTAGTCTTCAACTCCAGCTGGTATGCAGACAGCATTGGGAATGGAACATTCCATGCTCTAGTGAAGTCCACCCCTGCCAGCTGGTATCTAGGGCCTGGAGTCTCCCAGCCACCTATTATCACTCCACAATCCCATGAGAGGGAATCTCCACATCTCTCTCTCCACGTGGCTTTTTAGGCAATCTAGGAATCTGGGGAGCAGGTTTCAGCTTCTGGCTAGGTAATATCCAGTGGTAGAACCTTAATAAAGTCACCTTACATTTCTCAGGTTCACAGCAATTGATTTTTAACCTTTAATCTCTGAAAAAAATAGTTGCCTAGGGTCTTGGGTTAGGAAGAATTCTGAGTTTACACGGAGTTGAGCTGTGATTGATTAGTGATGTCTGCTGTGGATGCTCCAAAGGAGATATGTATTATTTTTAACTCAGGTCTTTTTCCCCACATTTAATGACTCAGTAACTACAAAGCTCACAATCAAAAGCACACATGTGTTGAGGGCGGAAAAGGCAGAAAAGTAGGTCAAGAAACTTGGTCACGTCCTTTGGAGAGCCCAGAATGAAATGGAAAATGGTAGCTGTCCTTGTGCCCCCCTCCAAAAAAAGCATCTTGGAGAGTAGTTTGTTTGTAGACACCAAGTTGCTAACAATTAGTGGGTTATGAACTAAACTTAGTTGGAAGTACCAGAAGTTTAAGAATATACCCAGTAGCACGGAATAAAATAACAGAAAATAGGATACTTTAAATGGCAGTGCGGATGATACCACTAAAGCATTCTGAGTTTCTGTTTCAGGCACATATACATATGCAATGGGGTCATGATCGTTTTTTGCTGTGCTTCACAGACCAAAATTTTGGGAGAATCTGAAGGAGTTAAGTGACCGCGTGTGATCTGAATGGGACAGACCTGGTCCATCCACACTTTGTATCCCATGGGGGGCTGTGTCTTATGCAATTATCTGCCATCGTTTTTTATTCCTGAGATGATTTTAAGTATGTACACACACTTGGAGGCCTGTTTCCCTTCCCTCAAGTGTGGGCTGGGATGTGGTACTTGCTCTTAATGGATGGAATAAGACAGAGTGGCAGTGTGTCCCTCCCAGGACTCATAAAAGGTGTAGGGCACTCCTTTGCTCTCTGTGACAAAAAATGTCTCCCAAGGCCATGTGCTGGGGCTTGGGAGCCAACCGAGGGGCCCTGGGATTGCAAGGGAATAATGAGGGCTCTCATATCGTCAGCAAATTCACCCATTCTTGGACTCATAATTTAAAGGCACATTGGGAGATACTAGACAAAGGAGGTCTAGTTGAAGGGGATGGGTGTTGGAGACATTTTCAGAGGGCTGTTTCTTGTTTGTGACCCCTGCCTGCCTGCCTGCCTATCTGTGTATCTATTTGTCTAGCTGGCTGGCTGGCTCTGGTTCTGTCTCTGGTTTTGGCTCAGGTTCTGGTGCTCTCTCTCTCTCTCTCTCTCTCTCTCTCTCTCTCTCTCTCTCTCTCTGTCTCTCTCACTCTCTCTCCTTGTTTTTCTGTCTCTCCCTCTCCCTCTATCTCTCCCCACACTTCCTTCCCTCCTGGCCATCATGAGGTGAGCTGCCTCCTTGACCACATGCTCCTCACAGCATGGTGTTCCACTTTGCCTCAAAGCAACAAAGCCAGCTGACTATGGAATGATGAGCCAGATAAGGTTTTGTTCCTTTAGGTTGATTTTTAGATTGGTTTCCTCAGTATTTTGTCCAGTGCCACAAGCTGGTTAACACATTGTTCTAGAGTCATGTATACTGCTGGCCACATACTGAAGAGCTTCTAGCAGTTCTGTGGACAGGCCCTTGTAACAGGCTAAGAACACTACCAGCAGCCACATCAGCCATCTTGGAAACATTTTCCAGTCCCAGGCAAACTTTCACAGGACTGCAGCCCTGGTTAGCATCTTGTCAGCAACTTCATAGGAGATCCCAATCCAGAAAGTTCCAGCTCAATAATTCCCAAATTCTGTGCCCACACAAACTATGAGATGGGAGATGTCCATTGATGTAAGCTACTAAATTTAAGGATGATGTTTTTTATACAGAGATTGCTATCTCAGATGCTTTTAGCACAATTGCCATGAATTGGGGTTACATGGTTACCATGTGTAGAGGGGATTGACAAGGTCCTGTGGGGCTTCCAAGAATTTTGAAGGAGAAAATTGCAAGAAGACTGGAGACACTTTGCATTTGTTTGGTAAGGAGAAAGGAAAAGTGAAAAGTGAGTATTGATCCACTCTTTATAGAAACAAACCTGATATTTCCAACTCTACGGAAGACACAGGAATGTCTGGAAAATGATCATGGTATGGCCAGAGAAGAGCCTAGGCCCACCAAGCCCAAGGTTCCCTGGATGACTCCATGCCCACCTTTTCACAGGATGACTGGGTATGTAAACAAGTAGCTTTGGGCCAGGTGATGGCTCTTGAAATAGTCCCCATCCACGGAGCTCCTGTGGAGGACACTGAACTTGGAGGAGTTCGAATGCAGAGCATATGTCCTAGCTGTAGCCCATCCTGATTTCACAGAGGCTTGGAGGAAGACACAAAACATCCAAACCTCAGAAACATAGGTGATTTTTGATAAAGATGATTTAGCATCCCAAACTTTCTTCTCAGGTAGAATCACTGGGTCAAAACCAACAGGAAAATCTTTAAAAGGAATCAATGAAAGGTCAGACACTTTCAAATCGAAGTAGTCAGTGAACAACCCAGGGTGTTGGATACAGCTCAGCCCACATTGACTCAGTTGGTTTTATTTGACTTCCAAGAGCAATATTAGCATGAGGAATGGGATGCTCCTAAAACAGTGGTCATGGATTTGCTGCCTAGCTTACCAGAGGCCATGGTGGGAGGGCTGGTTCTCTCATCTGTTCTGGCTTCAGTCAGGCCCATCTGAATCCTGCACTTTACAGGTCCAGGGTGTGTATGTGTGTGTGGGGGGGGTGTTAGGGGAACAGCAAGGCCTCAAGTTGCCATCTGGGCAAGGATGAGCCTTAGGGAAGCATCATGGGGACAGGAAGGGGACTGAGAGGGGACAGCTTGAATGCTATGCAGGCATTAGGCATCCCTGTGCAGAGTGGATCCCAGGCAGGTGACTGCTTCATGGGCTCCTGTGTCCCTTCCTCTATCTGCATGGACATATGGCTCCTGGGGTCTCCAACTCCATGAAGCAGCCTGTATATGATGGATTTCTGAGTGTGGAGGAAACAAAAAGAACTCTGGGGAGCAGCTCCTCAGAAGCAAGGAGGCCTACTAAACAGAGGGTGGCACGGAGCCCTCCTAGCAAGGGCATCAGAGCAGAAAAACATAATTCAACATCTGCCAGATGATGCAAAGATGAACAACATAAAATTAATGTGCATTAATGAGAAAGGAGTCAATACAAATGATATAAAAAGAACATGGGCTAAAGGAATAGTAGATAACTTCCCAAATGTGGAGAAATAATCTGACATTCAGGTAATAAAAACACAAAACTCCAAATAACATCATGTCATTTAAAAACACCCACACATATAATAATCAAGATTCCAGAAATCCAGCACAAGCAAAATATACTGAAAGCCGATAGAGAAAAGAAACAGATCACACTTAAAAGAAAACCCAATAGAATTATGGCAGATTTCTGTTTACAATCTATCAAGTCTCAGCATGGAACAAAGTACTTCAAGTCCTCTATGAAAACAAATTCAAGCCCAGACTGCTATATCCTGCAAAACTCTCATTTAAGTTTGATGGAAAAGTGAAATACTTCCATGACAAAGAACAACTAAAGAATTTCATGGCAACAAAGCCAACTCTACAGACTACTGAAATATATTCTAGAGAGGGATCAAACTGGTCACAACTCCACAAATGAGAAAGGAAAGAACCCACCAAAAAAGGAAAAGAATTAAACAAGCACAAAAAGGTAAACAACAGCAGGCAAAAAACATACCAATCATAAGTCAATGCATCTCAATTATAAATATCAATGTAAATGGATTCAATTTACTAATTAAAAGAAATACACTGGCTTTGGATCAGGAAGCAGAATCACACAATTTGCTGTATACAAGAAACACACTTAAGTCATAAAGAAATTCATAGGCTGAAAGCCAAAGGATGTAAATCAATACTACATGCTCCAGCACCTCAGAAAAAAGCAGGGGTGGGAAACCTCTTCACAGACAATCTGAACTTCAAACCCAGAATAATCAAATGAAATAAAGCCACTACATACTGGTTAGGAGAAAAATTCAAGAGGAAGAGGTAATACTGATAAGTATGTACGCACTATCATGGGAGCATCCAATTATACAACACAAATCTTAATGGACATAAAAAACTATTGTATAATACCACAATCCTAGCAGGAGACCTTAACAATCCCTTACCCAAAAATGATAGGTCAAGTAGATAAAAAATTAGCAAAGAAGTAGAATAACTTGAAACAAATGTATTTATTGGACATATACAGAATGTTACTGCAACCACATCTGAATAAATATTTTTTTCAGCTGCACATGATACATTTTTAAAAATAGACCACATACTGTTCCATAGGTCATGCTCTAGGATATGCAAGAAAGCATAAATTATCCCATGTATATAATCTGACCAAAGTGCAATGAAACTGTAAATAAATGTAAAAAGAAACCACAAAAACCCATAAATATATGGAAATTACATCTTCTTCAGCAAGCAACGAGTTACAAATGAAGCTAAATGAGAAATTATACAATATCTACAATTCAATGGCAGTTCAAGCACAACTTATTGGAATTTATGGAATGCAATGAAAGCAGCTCTTAGAAGGAAATGTATTAAAAAAGAAGGTAATTTATAGCTGTGAATTCACACATTAGGAAAACAGAATGGGAACAAATACATAACCTAATGCTACACCACAATCATTTAGAAAAAAAAAGAGCAAACCAAACACAAACCCAAATACAGGAGGAAATTTTTAAGATTAGTACAATAATTAATACAATTGAGAGAAAGAAAGCAATATAAAGAATTAACAAAACAAAAGGCTGATTCTTTGAAAGGTTAAATAAAATTGAAAGCCCCTGGCTAACCTCATCAAAAAAAAGGAAAGAAAAAACTTGGATTCAAGCAATAAGAAATGAAAAGGATGAAATCACCACAGACCCTGTAGAAATTCAGAAGATCATCAAGAGCTTTCCTCTCACAGAATTGAAGACATAGAAGAAATGGACAGATTCCTAGAAAGGTACAAATTACCAAAACTGAATCAAGAAGATATAAGAACTTTCAATAACAATCGCAGTCAATGAAACTCAAAATGTAATTAAAGAAAAAAAAAAAAAACCAACAACCTCCCGACAAAGAAAAGTCTAGGTCCTGATGGGTTCAAGCTGAATTTACAAGAAATTTACAGAGAAATCCCAATACTCCTCAAGTTCTTCAATGAAATTGAAAAGCTATAATACTTCCAAAATCATTCCTACAGGCACATATCATACTGATACCAAAACCAGAGAAAACAACTAAAATCTCTTCCCCCATAAAAATAGATGTGATATCCTCAATAAAATCAAGAAAATATAATACAATAAAGGACTAAGAACCAGTTAGGATTCATCCCAGCGATTCAAAGATGACTCAATATACACAAATATATAAATGTAATACATTGTATCAATAGAGCCAACTCTAAAAACCACATGATAATGCCAATTTATATAGAAAAGGCTTCTGACAAAGTCCAACACCCATTCATGTTCAAAGTCCTGCAGAAATTTGGAGTAGATAAAGGCTATCTATGACAACACAACTGCTAACATAATTCTAAATGGGGAAAAACTGAATTTTTTTACTCTCAGATCTGGTACAAGACAAGAAAGTTCTGCATCACCACTCCTGGATTCGTTGGTTAGAGCCATTAGACCAGAGAGAGAAATAAAAGGAATAAGAATAGGGAAAGAAAGCATTAAATTCTCATTATTTGCCGATGACATGATACTCTACTTGGAAGACCCAAAAAACTAGCTAGAAACCTACTAGAATTAATACACAAATTCAATATTGTAGCAGGGTACAAAGTCAACACCCAAAAAATAATAACATCCCTCTACACAGATAACAAACACAATGAGAAAGAAATTAGAGAAACAGTATCTTTTATAATAGTACCTCAGAAAATGAAATACTAGGAATTAATCTAACTAAAGTAGTAAAAATCTATGCAATGAAAATTACAGTACTCCGATAAAAGAGATAGAACAGGATTTCAGAAAATGGAAAGATATTCCCTGCTCTTGGATAGGAAGAACCAACATTGTGAAGATGACCATATTTCCAAAATTCTTACAGTTTTAATGCAATTCCTATAAAAATACCACCAACACACTTCACACCCAAGAGAAAGAAATCCTAGAATTTCTTTGGAATCAATAAAAAAATTTGAAAAGTAAAGGCAATCTTAGGCAACAAAAGCAAGGCAGGAGGCATTACAATTACTGACTTGAAATTTTACTATGAATCTATCATGATAAATCAGCATGGTATTGGTAAAAAATAAATACATATATATAAACCTCAGGACCAATGAAATACATAAGAAGATACAGATGCAGCTATAAATACACTCAGCTATTTTATCTTCCACAAAAGGGTGAAATACGTTTACTAGAAGAAAGATATCCTCTTTATGAATGGTACTGGAAAACTGGCTCTCTACATACAGAAAATAAAACTTGACTCAAGTCTATCACCACTTACTAAAGTAAAGTCAAAGTGGATTAAAGATCTAAGCATTAAATCAGAAACTCTAAATCTCCTGGAAGACAAAATAGGAGGAAATCTTGAAGACATAGGGGTAGGAAAAGAGTTCATGAAGAAAATCAGACTGCATGGAAAATTCTTGAAAGAATTAACAAGTGGTACCTCCTCTTATTGAGAAGTTTTTGCAGGTAAAAAGAAATTGCCAACAGAGTGAAAAGACAATCCACAAATTTGGAAAGAATCTTAACTAAAAAGTACACAGACAAATGTCTTATCTCC
>PVKA01022829.1:0-36522 GCA_004027165.1 Ctenomys sociabilis | reverse complement strand
CTAAACCCTGTCTGTGACCTGCAGGTGTCCTGAGATGGGTGGCCAGGATGGTCACGCCTTCTTGTGAAAGACTAGCAGACACCCACAGGCTTAGCATCAATGATTTTAGGAAGTAATATCCCAGGCCAACCCGGGAGCGCTCTGATGGCAAGCAGAGAGTTTGTCTTATGCATCAGGGTCACTGAAAGTCCCAGTGCCCTATCCATATCCGTACAAAGGAAGGGTTTCCCCAAGTGCCATGGTGAATGCAAATGCAGAGGCTAGGCCTTCAGTGCAGCCTGTGGGTCACAGTGGGTCAGCAGCCTGTCTCCCGGGCAGCATGTCTGGGCTCGGGCCTCCTCCACAAGGCGTCGAAGTCCTGTGCCCAGGCTGGCAGGGCCCTCACAGGTCAGCCTTCTGACCACATATTGGTTCCCTTCTTTTGGGGCCTGTTAGGAGAGAGATTATTCATGGTTCTCTACCTAAGGAGCCCGAGGCCTGGTATGGGAGATGGAAGATGGTGCCTAGAATGTGCAGAGCAGAGGAGGGAAGCCTGATTCAGCCATGGAACTGGGGAGAGGATGGGGGCAGAGGAGCCCTGGTCTGGAGGATGCTATGCACCATAAGTGTCTCCAATGGGGTAAGGGCAGGGGAGAGCCCGAGGATAACCCCCATGTATTGTGGAAGCAGAGGGCCCTTCAGGTGCAGTGGGTCCCAAAACCTGTGGCTCAGCTCCTCTCTGCTTCTTTCAGATCCTGGTCTAGTGCCTGTAGTACATCTATATGCAGCAGGCGGCAAGCCTGACAGCGTGCCTGGGCCACGATAGCGATGCTGGTCCTCCTCCTCTGTGCACACCAAGTTCCTTCCTTGCTTTCCAGGTTGGCACAATGGATGATGGTGTCATATGTCACCAAATGAGCTGGTGTCACAGAAAAACCATGAGGATAGGCCTCGTAGATACCCAAATCTTGTTCTGTATGTCCCCAGGCGTGAATCTCATGGAGGTGGGGTGGAATGGTGTGTGGGCCTGAACCGGATTGGAGGAACTTGACTCCACCCCCCACAGACCTGGTGTGGGGTATGGGCTTTCACAGAGCCTGTGGGGTTAGACGAGGGGCTGTCCCTGTGGGCTTTGTAGGTCCAGAGGCTTTTCCAGGCACAAGCACTAACACCAAAGAATCGACCCATGGAACCACAGCAAATTGAAAAGCTTCTGCACAACAAAGGACGTAATCAACCTTTATCCATCTGCTTTTCTGAGAGAGGACTAATATCTAGAATATATAAAGAATTTTAAAAATGAGTTTCAACACCTCTAAAACAAAGGGCTCTGCTTCTTCATGTTAATAATGATGAAAATGGTTGGAAAGTTAGTTCTCTTTCCCATCTTGCAAAACGGCGGGTGAAAAAGCTAAGAAGCCAGACACTAAAGAGAAGCAACCTAAAGGTAAGAAGGCTGCTGCCAGTGGTACTGGTAAAAATGGTAAAGTGAAGGCAAAAAAAAGTCCAAGCAGGGGCAGCCCCACTGCAGCTGAAATCCCGTCCTGGTTAGAGGAATTGGTAGATACTCCCGATGCGCTACGGATTCCGGAAAGAGTTTGTACAAGAGAAAGTACACAGCTGCTAAATCACAGGTTGAGAAGTAAAAGAAAAAAGTTCTTGCTACAATGACAAAATCAGTCAATGGGGACAAGAATGGAGGTACCTGGTGGTTAAGCTTCAAATGCCTGGGTAATACCTCACAGAAGACGTGCCCCAAAAGTTCTTGAGCCATGGCAAGAAACCATTCAGTGATCATGTGCAGAAAGTTCTTGGAGCTAGCGTCACTCCTGGCACCACCTTGATCAACCTCACTGGGAGTCACAGAGGCAAGAGAACGGGCTTCATGAAGCAGCTGGCCAGATCTCAGAGCAGCGCAGGGTGGGTCAGAACGTGGAGGCCTCAAAAGATTTCAGCAAAAATCAAAGCTGTTCCTCAGTTCCAGGACTACCTGTGATCTATTTCTGCTCTGACAAATGGAATTTATCCTCATAAATTAGTGTTCTAAATTTCTTACTAAGAACCTAATGAAATAATTGATACATAGCATGTCTAAGGAGAGTCACATGGAGGGAAAACTTTCAGGCTTGCACAGAGAGGAAACTGGTCAAGTAATGGCCGTGACCCACATTGCTGACACTGACAAAGGATCTACAAAGTGAGACACAGGGTTACAGGATTAACCCTGAAGGGACTTCACTAAGCTAAAGTCAAAATGGAATAAAGATCTAAACATTAAAAGAGAAACACTCTATCTCCTGGAAGAGAAAGTAGGAAGAACTCTTGAAGACATAGGGGTAGGTAAAGAGTTCATGAACAAACATATATTCACATGGGTAGCACTTGAAAGAATCAACAACTGGGATCAACTCTTCTGAAGGAGCTTCTGCATGTCAAAAGAAATTGTCAACAGAGTGAAAAGACAACCCACAAATGTTGAAAAAATCCTAACTAATAAGCAATCAGGCAGAGCGCTACTGTCTAGAATATATAAATAACTAAGATATAACAGGGCCCTCAAATTTAAAGACCCAATTCAGAAATGGGCATCTGAGATGAGTACACACTTCTCAGAGGACGAAATTAAAGAATAAAATAAATATATGAAAAAATGCTCCACATCACTATCATTCATGAAATGCAAATAAAAACAACATGGAGATACCATCTCACTCCAGAAAGAATGGCTATCATAAGGAAATCAACCAACAACAAATGTTGGAGAGGTTGTGGAGAAAAGGGAACACTTCTCCACTGCTGGTGGGAGTGTAGACTGGTACAACCATTGTGGAGGTCAGTGTGGAGACTCCTCAAAAGAGTAGGACTAGAAATTCCATTCAAGCCGGCTATCCTCCTACTGGGAATTTTCCCAAAGGATCTGAAAACATTGTATCATAGTGATATATGTGTACCTATGTTTATAGCAGCGCAATGTGTGATAGCAAAATCTTGGAAAACAACAGGATGTCCATCACATGAAGAATGGTTAAAAAAGATGTGGTATTTCTATATAATGGAGTATTACTCAGCTATTAAAAATGATAAGCTTGAAGCATTCATATTGAAATGGATGCCACTTGAACATATACTCATAAGTGAAATAAACCAGGCACACATATGCAAATATCATATAGTCTCCCTACTATAAGAAATCAAAAGAAGAAATACAAATAGAAATGTATAACAACAACTGAAAATAATTTAGTCAGATAGTTAGGGTAAACTGAACTACATATGTTGCAGGGTACTAATCAGCTTCTCTTCTGGATGGTTAACAACCTAAGTTCATATATCAAAAATTGGAGATATGGAAGGGCTGCAAGGTCAGCCAATATTTTGGCCCTAGCCTTTCAAGGTCAGTGAAGGGTCAGGACATAGGAGAACCTGTACTGTAACATCATGGAACTCAGTTGTGCCCCAAATTTTCTGATCAAGGAGATTATGGAGCCACATAGGAAGGTGATTGATGATCTAGAGTGTGCCTGGAAAGAGTCACATGGAGAGAAAACTTTCTCTCAGGCTTTCACAGACAGCAAATTAGGCAAGCAATGGCCATGTCTCATCCACAAGGCTGACACTGGTTGAGGATCTACAAAGTGCTGTACAAGGTTACAGGATAAATCCTGAGGGTATGTGACTGACCTTATCTGATAAAAAAAGTTACATTTCTTGTTATATAGGTCATGCTTGTTATATAGGTCTTGGTCTTAACCATCGAGCAGAAAAGTATAAAAATGAGGTATATCAAATAAAGCCATAATAATAAGCGGAGCTGTAAATGGCTCTAGTCAACAACTTCTTCAGATAACCCACTATTATTTTGGACTGCTGGACTGTGTTGGATTGTTTCGCTGAGTTCAGGCACCTATAATAATTGAATGACAATAGAATTCCCATCTTTGACAGGTCTAAATAAAAAAAGGGAATACAGAAGAAGAACCATTCTGTGTTTTTACAGTGCAGTTGTGATAAATATGCAGTACTTCAGCATAATTCTATGAGAAGCAAGATTTGCACTAATAGTGTTTGGACAGGATATCCTGTCTGCTCCTTGTACTATGGATAACCACTAGGAAGGTAACAAGTAGAAAGTATTAAGTATTGAAACTGTACTATAATTCAGCTTTAAAAAAATAAGTTTACAGCTACATTCTCTTAGTTCATTGATTAGAGGCATCTGCTCTAATAGTGTTTGTAAATAGAATATCATGTCTGCACCTCGTACGACAACAAACCACTACAGAAACAATATGCAATGTATTAATTATTGAATCTGCCCTACTAATTTTATTTGAAACTGTCTCATTTGTATTTGTTCTTTAATAAAATTATGGGAAAAAACAATAATGATGAAAGTCATGCCATTTCTGGTGTTATGGAGAGGAATTGGTTTTCCTGTCCATTATCAAAGCTGGTTAATTATCAAGCAATGAAAATAAAAGATGCACAATGTGGTCTGGCTGAGCAGAAGCAGCACTTATTGCAGAAACTGTTCAAATGTGGCAAAATAATAATCATAGGCCATCACACGTGTCCAGTGGTTTGTTATACCTTTCTTTTTTGTTTTGGGTTTTGTGAGAGACAATGTCTTGCTGTGTCATTCAGACTGGCCTTGAACTCACTCATGTGGCACAGGCTGACCTCAAAATCTTCAAAATCCTCCTGCCTCAGCCTCCCCAGTGCTGAAATTACAGGCATGCACTGCTATGCCTGGAGATTTGTTGTATTTGAGAGCAGTAATGAAGCCTATTTTCAAACACTTAGCTTCCTAAATGTGTCCTTCATTATATCGGATGTCATCATTTAAATAAGAGAGAACTTAAGTGGTGATTCATTCTTATAGAATTTATTAATGCCAAAAATGAAACAACGAAAACAAAGTGAATGAAAAGAATCAGTGACTGTGAGTACAGAGATTATATGAAAGGAGGCTGAAGAGATCATTAAGAGAAAGGCAGGTCTGGCGGAAGTCCTTGGCCTGGACTTGGTTACAACAAAGCAGCTGATCCATGCTCCAGGGCAAAGTGGCCCAAACAATAACTCCAGCAGTATTGCTTCATGCCTTTGGAGGTGGACTGTGTGCTGCACCTGAGGGCTCCACCGCTTCCAAGGAAAGCGTGGCCCCCAGCATCCCAGGTTGTTGACCTTCCCAACTTGAAGGCTTGAGAGTCTCCTCCATCCTGCACTGGAAATAAAACAAAAAGGACCTACAGAAAACAATGCAGGACTAATGCTGCCACATTGTCCTGTTCTTCCAGTAATCCCTAAATCTCTCAGGAAGGTGTCCACTGCGCAGACATGGTAGAGGCAAGCCATACGCACTTAAATCTGAGTGGTCTCTGCTGTCATTTCTCTAGCAAACATCCACCTCTTGGTCAGAATCACAGCCCTGTCTTACAAACACATCACTTTTATCCATCAAAGAGCAATTTGGCTAGCATCACAGTGCCTTTCTCCGGATCATATGTTGCGATCAGCTCAAAAACCACCTGAACTTTGTTTCCCCGAACTGCGGTCCTTTTGCCTAGTTGTCTCTCAGCAGTTTTACCAAAGCAAGACGCAAGTGCATTACACCCTGGAAATGAAGGGTGATGTTACCTGTTGAAAATAATTTATTCTGGGGTGAAAGGGAAAAGGACAGTAGGAAAAAGGCAACATGCAAGTCAGTTATACTATCAGTGCCTCTTAGATCATTACAAAAGAAGGTCCGCACTAACATTAGCTGGAGAAATTTGTATGCTCACATCTTATGTCCTGAACAACTACTCTAAAGATAACAATATATAATATATTAACGGTAGCTATTCTCCTATTATTTTGTTATGAAATTTCATTTCATCTTTTTTCTATAAAAAGAATTTGTGAGCCTTATCACCTTCTGCCAACATAGAGGATACTTATTTAGAGCATTCTATTTCTAATTAATCATAACCAAACAGGTCACATGAGCTCACATGCATGTCGCTTTATGCACAAATACATTCTTGGAAATGTTTTATAGGAAAAAATCTTTTATCTTTCCCAGTTGAATGCCATTTCAACAGGGTCATAATTTCAGTGGTAGTTTTTTTTAAATAATTTTATTAAGAAACAAACAGCAATGAGACAGTTTCAAAACCAATTAATAGGACAGTTTCAATAATTAATACATTGCATATTATTGTCTTAGTGGTTATTCATTGTAGACATGATATCCTGTTCACAAACACTATTAGAACAAACCTTTTTATTCATGGAATTAAGAGACTGTAGCTGTACATCTATCTTAACTATTTTGAATATACAGATACAAAATGGTCCTTCATTTTTATTCCTTTTTTTGTTGAGCTTTGTCAGAGATAGGTATTCCATTGTCATTTAAATATTGTAGGTGCACGAATTCAGCAAAATAATCCAATATGGTCCAGTAGTCCATAATAGTACTGGGTTGTCTGTAGAACTAGCAATGTCAGAAGTTGTTGACTTACAGCTCAGCATATAATATGGCTTTACTTTTTATACCTTGGTTTTATAATTTTCTGCTGGATGGTTAAGACCAAGATAAAGCAAAACCTGTATAATGAGAAATGTAACTTTTGTATCTGCCCGGGTCAGTTAAGTCCCCTCAGGATTCACCCTGAAACCCCGTACCGCAGTCTGTAGATCCTGTCAGTGGGAGCCCCTAATCTGGTGTGGTTCATGATCCTTGGAGCTGCAACTTGGCTGCACTACCTGCTGCACAACAGAAAATGCAGTGTCATGATTGAAAGGGAAACGCCCCCCAATGGAGACATTGTCACTCTTGGTAACTAGCACCCTGCAGCCCTGCTGTCTTGCCCAAGAATCTGCAGTTCTTGGTCACTCACAAGGGCAAGAAGGCAGCTCCCCACAGGCTCAGGCCTATGTGTGGTGCAGTGGGCAGAGAAGGGCATCCTCTCCTTGTTCTGTACAGGTTAACCAAAGGACTTGAACTTAGCTTAAAATATTTGGCAGTTATCTTCTACTTTGCCACACAAAGAAAAATGATGTCACCAGAACATGCTGCTTTGAAAATCAAAGTGACTTCCATGGTCTGAAAAACCAAGACCTTGGTATTTACTTATCTTTGGAGCAGTTTGACCATGAAGCCCTACAGTCATCCAAGTTTCTTTCTAGTGGAGACACATGATGTGTCTGTAAGACAGGCTGCATAGTCCAGCACAGATTTAAGACTGGTTATCTAACTGTCACTACTGCTGTTAAAGCTTCAGTTGAATATTATACAAAGAAACCCTCCTTGGATGTGCAAAGCATCTAAGTATCAAAGCACCCGCTCAGGTTCTTGCAAAAGGAAAGGGGCATGATGGCTAGATTTACCCAATTGATTGATTTTGCCAAAATCTTCAGAAGCAGTGTGAAAGAGTAGAATGCACTTGCAAATGGCTGCCTAGATAAACCTTCAGCTGGACTCTATCAGCTCCACAATTTGATCTTGAGCAAGGTGATCCCTCCTTTGGCTCTCAGTTTTCTGTTCATCAGAGTAGGAGCCCAGTCCCTGCCATCCTAGTTTTTGGGAAGAGATGATATCGTGGGTTCCTTGCAACACCCAATGGGTCAATGTCTGCTTGGGTTGACTTGGGAGACAGAAGACTGCTGCCTCTGATGAGACAGAACATCTTGAAGACAGGATGTTCTGCCAATATGAGCAGAGATGGGCCTTACAGGGAAAACAAGGGAGCTCCCTAGGAACAATCATATAACAATTAATTATTCAGCCAAGCTGTCACCACGTCTTGCTACCTGCCTTGCTAACCTAAAACAAACATCTGCACTCAGCAGAACTGTATGCCTATATTGTTCCTCAATAATCCCAGGAGTTTTAAGTCAGTTTGAGGCTACATTTTGGTAGGAGACCCTGTGACCCTCCTCAAAGAAATTCCCTGTCTCTCATATTATCATTTGTCTCTCAAGGTTTGCTGGCCCAAATCTGGCATGATATGATGTATGTGAAAACATGCTGGGAAAAGCCCAATGGCAACAGAACAGCCAGCATAAACATCATGCCATTGAAGCCACCAGGGTCATCTGGTATGCTCATCATGGAGCTGGAATCCACTGCCCACCAGGTGAATCCTATCTCTTTGGTGACAAAAATGATGGTCCGACAGAGTCTTTGGAGTAGGAAGTGTAGATACGTCCACCATCACTAGGCTTGAGCCTCTCAACTATGCCTTGGTCTCCAAGGACTCCTTTGCTAGGACAATTTATAATCCCAATCAAAGCACAAGGGGCAGGACAGAATTTGAGGTACTGAAGGAAAATGATGGTATCTTGTTAGTACCAACACTGACTCCAACCTTTACTCCAAATACTCTATTTGAACGTTGTTAACTGAAAGGAAACTGTACCCTTCTCTCTGTTCAATGCACAAAAGGGTCCTCTCTTCTAAGGGTTCTTGCCTAAATCACAGAAATGACACATTCTCTCTGTCAACCTATGTTGACCACTGATGATTTTAGTCGAAAAAAAAAAAAAAAAACTGCAAAATGAGCCCTATGCCTCCATATTCCACCCTGCCAAAGCCTGTACCTCTCACACTTTGGATTGCCTCTCATCTGTCCACTCTTGCTTAGTGCTCTGGAGAGCCTGGGTCTTCTGCTCATCCACTTGGACATAGTCAACCCTTTGCTCTTCTGAAAGGAGAAGTTTCTGAAATGGGAGAAGAAAAAGGGTTTTGTTACAACTAATTTAAATTTTCAGAAAATGCCTACACCTCTGGTAGAATACATTGTCATTAATTATTTTCTATGCCTTGGTCCCTGCAGAAATGTGGGGCGTGTGTGTGTGTGTGTGTGTGTGTGTGTGTGTGTGTGTATTAAAGATAAAATAAGCATCCTGGGATTCTATGATCTCCTTTGTCCCTTTGTCCCCTTCCAGGAGCACTGGGTTAAAGATGGGCTTTCTCATGAGAGACAACTGGCAGAGCCTTTGCTGCAATGGGAAGCTGAGACGCACAGCTGTCTGTCTTGCATGCACTCTACTGAAATGGATTAATGTTCCTTTGGACTTGCTGCTCCCACCATTCTGACCACTGTATTTTTGTCTCATTTATGTATTTGGTACGGGGGTCTCACTACCCAGCTTGTACTTGTACTGATCCTCCTGTTTTCAGCCTCTCAGTGTTGAGATAACAGGCCTGTGCCACCATGCCCAGACTTGGTTGCTGGCTCAGCATGTCTCAGGGGTAGGACCAGCAGGTGATGCAGGACCAGGGATCGAACCCTGGTCCCTGTGCTTGCCAAAGCACTTATTCCACTGTGCTATCTTGCTGGCCTCTGACCACTGTATCTTTAGTTTAGAGTTTAAGAACGACATTTAGAGGTAAAGGAGATATAGGAGTTAGTTCAACAAAATGGGAGGGCAGGGGCAGTCTTACAGAGGAGTTTCTACACAGCCCCCCATCCCCAAAAATCCATAAATGGAATCAGACTACACTTTCTATTTTATGAGCTGATTTTTTTTTCATTCAACAGTACATAGTTAGACACAGTTTGGGATGGAACCATCCCTTGTTCAAAACTGTCATCCAATCACTTACTGTTCACTCACTATGCATTCCAAGCCCACACTATGAAGTCTGTGATATTTGTTAAAGGCTAGGATCACATATGAGTATTAATTCAACCAATCTTCCCAATGGCCCTTGATTAGACATTATTATTTCTAATCTTTACTTTACCACTCAGAATACAACCAAAAGGAGTTGAAAATGTCCAACCTGGCATTCAAGGAATTCTACTTCAACTTAGAGTTCTTTTTACCACTCCATAAATTCTTTTTACCAGACTATAATGTAAGCGCTTCCCTAAATAGGCCTTTCCCTTGCCTGGAGAAGCCGAAGACCACCTTCATAACCATCTGAAAATTTTTATACTACCTTTTGGACCCAAGTTTTGGAGTGTTAATATAATATCTCCCTATAGACATGAACCCAAAGAACACACTCTAAAGGAAATACAACAGGATTCTATTCATTCCGAGAGGCAGAATTAGGGTTGGTTTTCCTATTGTTCATGATACCTGTGTGTACTTCTAATGACTCCTGCAGAGGACACCCATGGTTTGATAATCAGAAAAGTCTAAGCAGAAATGAAATCACCTGGGAATTCTTAGGCACAAAATCCTTCCTACCTGGTGTATGGGGGCTGGTGATGCTGAATTAAAGTCTAGGGCCAAATAATCCAGGCTGAATTTCTTTGTCCAGGGAAAACCACCACTGTTCAGGGAGTTGGTTGTCCGGTACTCCTCCTAGGATCAGACAGCACAGGACACGGGTTAATCATAATCCGACCAAAAAGGTACACAGATCTCAATACATAAATACAAGAGATATGGGCCAGCCAAATAGCTCAATGGATTAAAGCTCCTGTAAGCAGACACAGGGGCAAGGTGTTCAATCCCCAGGCCTGCCGTGCTGGCCCCACCCCCAGGGTTCTTGAGAATCTGTAAATAGGCGGATCACTATGAGTCTGATCTAGTACTGAGACCCTGAACACCCTGTAGATCCTTACCTAAAATACAAAAAATAAAATAAAATAAAATAAAAAAAGAACCACAAATGACCTAGAATAGCAAAGGCAATCTTGGCCAATAAAGACAAGGCAGGAGGCATCACAATTCCTGACTTGAAATTATACTACAAAGCTACTGTGATAAAATCAACATGGTATTGGTAATGAAATAGACCCGAGGATCAATGGAATAGATTAAAAGGTGCAGAAGCATCTACTAACACTCTCAGCCATCTGATCTTCGACAAAGGAGCCAAACAAACTTACTGGAAAAAAGATAGCCTCTTTAACAAATGGTGCTGGGAAACCTGGCTTTCTACATGCCGAAAACTAATACTTGACCCAACTCTATCACCATGCAGAAAGATAAAGACAAAATAGATAGAAGATCTAAACATTAAAACAGAAACACTCAATCTCCTGCAAGAGAACGTAAGAGGAACTCTTGAAGACATAGGAGTAGGCAAAGAGTTCATGAACAAATATGTATTCACTCAGGAAACACTTGAAAGAATCAACAACTGGGATCAACTCTTAAGGAGCTTCTGCATGTCAAAAGAAATTGTCAACAGAGTGAAAAGACAACCCACAAATGTTGAAAAAATCCTAACTAATAAGCAATCAGACAAAGGTCTGCTGTCTAGAATTTATAAAGAACAAAGATATAACAGGGCCCTCAAATTTAAAGACCCAGTTCAGAAATGGACATCTAAGATGAATACACACTTCTCAGAGGACGAAATTAAAGAACCAAATAAATATATGAAAAAATGCTCCACATCGCCAGCCATTCGTGAAATGCAAATAAAAAAAAACACTGAGATATCATCTCACTCCAGAAAGAATGGCTATCATAGGGAAATCAACCAACAACAAATGTTGGAGAGGTTGTGGAGAAAAGGGAACACTTCTCCACTGCTGGTGGGAATGTAGACCAGTACAACCATTGTGGAGATCAGTGTGGAGACTCTTCAAAAGAGTAGGACTAGAAATCCCATTCAAGCCGGCTATCCCCCTACTGGGAATTTTCCCAGAGGAACTGAAAACATTGTATCATAGTGATATATGTGTACCTGTTTATAGCAGCACAATTTATGATAGCAAAATATTGGAAACAACCATGATGTCCATCACATGAAGAATGGTTGAAAAAGATGTGGTATTTCTATATAATGGAGTATTATTCAGCTATAAAGAATGATAAACTTGAAGCATTTATATTGAAGTGGATGCCACTTGAACATATAGTCATAAGTGAAATAAACCAGACACACATGTGTAAATATCGTATAGTCTCCCTAGAATAAGAAGTGAAAAGCAGAAATACAAATGGAAACGTACAACAATAACTAAAAAGAATTGAGTCAGATAGTTAAGGCAAACTGAACGGCATATGCTGCAGGGTACTAATCAGCTTTTCTTCTGGATGGTTAACAACCGAAGTGCACAGATCAAAAATTGGAGAAATAGAAGAGTCACAAGACCAGCCAACATTTTGGCCCTAGCCTTTCAAAGTCAGCGAAGACTCAGGGCATAGGAGAACCTGTATTGTAACATCATGAAACTCAGTTGTGCCCCAGATTTTCTGATCAAGGAGATTATGGAGCCACAGAGGGAAGTGATTGATGATTTATTACTTCCATAGTAAATAGTTTATAATGGCATCAAAGTAGACGAAATACCAAATAATTTAAAAGAATGATTATAAGAATAATCAACAAAGTCAAAGAAGACACAAACAGGTATTGAACATAACAAAAAATTAGAGATTATGGAAACAAAACAAACAGAAATCTTGGAAAAGAGAAATCCAATGAGCCTAATAAAAAAAATTCAATAGAAAACCCCACCAGCAGGCATAAGCCAGCACAAGACAAATGTTCCAGGCTTAGAGGTGAAACCAGTACATTGCTACATTTAGAGAGCAATAGAGAAACATTAAGAAATTATGAGAAAAACACATGACACCTCTAGCATATGACTGAAAAGGCAAATGTAAAAGTCATTGGAATATAAGAGGGTCTGAAGATGCAGACTAATTTATAGAAAATCTATTCAGTGAAATAATACCAAAAAAATTCCAAGATCTTGACAATGCTATTGATATCCAAGTACACAAAGTGTTCAGAATTGCAAAGAGGCATAGCACAGTTAAAATGTCCAGAGCACAGACAAAAGAAATGACACTGAAAGCTGCGAGAGAAAAAAATACCAAATCACTTACAAAGAGAAACCAACCAAATGACAGCAGATTTCAAAGCAGAAACTCTTAAGAGCCAAAAGGCTTGGAATAGGTTTCAAGTTTTTAAAGAAACTAACCACCAACCTAGATTACTATATCTGGAAAAGATATCCTTCAGAATTGAAGGATAAATAAAAATAGTCCAGGGGCTGGGGAGATAGCTCAGCAGTCTGAGTGCCGTCTTGGCAAGTGCAAGGACCCAAGTTTGATCTCCAGGATGGCAGGCCATACCAGCACCGAAACCAGGCATGGTGGTGCAAACCTGTAATCCCAGGACTGGGGAGGCTGAGGCAGGAGGATCACTATGAGTCTGAACTGCATAGTGAGACCCTGTATCAAGTAAATAAATAAATAAATATCTTAAAAGAATATTCCAAGTAAGTGGAAACTAAAAGAACTCATAACCACTGAGTCAGCACTGCCAACGATTCTTAAAAGGACACTATACACAAAAGACTACACTAATAAATGGATATTAGGAAATAATCAAACATCAAAAACAATAGCAAACAGCAGGAATTAGTACATGCTTTTCAATAGCAACTCCAGGGATAAATAGTCTTAATTTTCTTATTAAAAGACAGGATGGTATACTGAATTAAAAAACTAGACTGAACGCTTTGCTGCATGCAAAAAACACATCTCACCTACACATGCATACACAGTACATAGTGAAAGATGAGAGTATTCCACGAAAATGATCTCCAAAAGCAGTAGGAGTAGCGATATTCACATCCACCAAGGCAGACTCCAAACAAAAATTAGGAAGAAGAAACAAAGAATGCCACTACATATTTGTCAGAAAAAAAATCTACTAAAAAAATGTAACAATTGTAAATATACATAAGCATGACTTCAGTGAATCCAATTTCATAAAACAACTACAACTTAACAAAGGGACACATAGTTCACAATAATAATGGATGACTATAATACTCCACCATCATCAATAGATAGGTCATCCCAAAAAAAAGTCAACAAAGAAAAGAAGGGTTAACCTACACCACAGATCCAAGGAGACTTAACAAACATGTGCACAACATTCCACCTGGCAACTGAAGAATACAGTATTTCATGGAACTCCCTATAAAGTAAACCATATTTAGGCCATAAAGGACATCTTATCAAGTACAAAAAAGAAATATTTACTTGCATCTTATCAGATCATAATGAAATTAAAACAGAATTCAACAGCAAGAGAAACTATAGGAACTATGTAAGCACAGGGAGACTGGATAATATATTTCTGAATGATGAGTGAGTCACTGAAGAAATATGTTTTTAAAATCCTACCATCAAACGATAATGGAAACATAAAATGCAAGAATGTGTAGGATACGGTAAAGGCAGTTCTAAGAGAAAATTTTATAGCTATTAACTGCCAAACTTGAAAAATTTGAGAGATCACAAGGTATTACACAAACAGGAACAAACCAAATACAAAAGCTATAGAAGGGGAAAAATAATAATGATCAGGACTGAAAATAATGAGAGATTAAAAAAACAATACAAAGGATCAATAAAACATAGCTGGTTCTTGGAAAAGATGAACAAGACTAATAGACCCTTTGCCAAAATGTTCAAAAGAAAAAGAGATGCCCCAAATTAATAAGAAATATGATGTGATATTACAGTATATGTTCCACTGAAGTCCAGAGGACCATTAGAAACTACTTTGAAAACCTACACCCTAAAGAATTTGAAAACCTAGAAGAAACATAAATTTTTAGACACATATGACCTACCAAAATTGAAGCAAGATGTGAAAACTTCAATAGATCAATAACAAGCAAGGAGATTGGAGCATCAGTGGAAAGTCTCCAAACAAAGAAAAGCCCAAGATCAGAAAGATTTACTGTGATATTATCCTAACCTTTAAAGAAGAATGAACATAAATGGTCCTCAAATGCTTCTATGAAATATAAAGAGGAAGAAAGTGTCCAAATTCATTCTATTCACAGTACCACTCTAATAAGTGTATTACTCTGATAACAAAACTGGAGGAAGGAATAAAGAAGAAAGGAAGGAAGGAAGGAAGGAAGGAAGGAAGGAAGCAAGCAAGCAAGGAAGGAAGCAAGGAAGGAAGAAAGGAAAACTATAGCTCAAGATTCTTGATGAACATGAATGCAAAAATCTTCTATAAAATTCTTGTGAACAGAATCAAACAACATATTGAGAAGATGAAACATCATGATCAAGTTGGTACCATTCCAGGAGCTCAAGGGTGATTCAAAGTATGCAAATCAATAAATATAATACACAACATAAATACAATAAAGGCTAAAAATCACATGATCATCTCAGTTGATGCAGAAAAGGCCCTCAACAAAATTCAACAACCATTTATGATAAATGCTCTGGTGCTAGGCTGATCCTGCTTTGTCACCATGAATGTAATCAGTAGTTACTACAAACATACACTAATACAAATGTTAAAAAAGGAAAAAACAAGAAACTATGTTGGAAGAATCATAGTTCATCATAATAAAGGCTATATATGAGAAGCCCACAGCCAGAATCATACTGAATAGGGAAAAACTGGAAGCATTTCCTATAAAATTGGGAACAAGACAAATGTACTCTCACCACTCCTATTCAAATACTTGGAATTTTAGCAGGGCAACTAGGCAAAAGAAGACAATACAAGGACGCAAACATAAAATAAAGAAGTCAAGTTAGCTCTGCTTACAGATGATACAAACCTTTACTTTGAAGAAACTAAAAATTCTGACAGAAGACTTTAAATCAATAAATGCAGCAGACAGCAAAATACAAAATCAACACCAATAAGGAACCATCTGAGAGGGAAATCAGGAAAACAATTTCATCCACAATTACCTAAAAAAATAAATAAATACTTAAGAATAAATGAGCCTAACCAAAGAGATGAAATATTTCTACAGTGAAACTTACAGAACAGTAGAGAAAGAAATTGAAGAGAACAACAATAGATGCAAATACCCCCCACATCAGTCAGATTAATAGTGTTGGATGGGAATAATGCTAGAGGTAATCTATAGATTCGATGCAATACACTTTCATGTAACTAGGAAAAACTATCCTAAAATTCACAGGCAATTAGAAGAGATACAAAATGCCAAAACAATCCTGGGGGAAGCAGTGAACAGCACAATACTCTACTTCAAATCGCATTATGAAGCCGCAGTAATAAGAACAGCATGTCACTGGCACAGAAATAGACATATCAACCAAAGGGATAGAATAGGAAACACAGGAATGCACCCAACTATAACCATCTGATTGTGGCCAAAAGTCTGCATTAGAGAAAAGACTAAGAAATGGTGCCACTTACAGAAGATTGAAACTTACGCCCCTATCTCTCACCCTGTACAAAAACCAGCTCAAAATAGATCCGAAGCCAACATATAAGATCTGGAATTTTTGAACCATTAAAGAAAACAGGGAAAATAATTGAAATCACAGGCACAAACAGAAACTCCCTGAACAGTATGCTACTAGCAAGAATCAACAGATAGAACTCTATCAAATTAAAAGGCTTCTGCATGCTAACAGAAATATTCAAAGGTGGAGCTACAGCCTATAGAAATGGAGAAAATGTTTGCAAGCAATTCTTCTGGCACAGAATTAATATTTGGAATATGTACAAAACTCAATCTTAACACCAAAAAAATCAAATAACCATGAAAGCAGCCCTGAGTTCAATTCTCAATACTAAAAGAAAGAAAGAAAAAAATAAATGAAGAAACCTCTCCAAAAGAAATTAAGGAAATAATTTTGTTTACAATAGCATCAAAAAGAATAAAGGACTTAATCAATTTAACGAAGGAAACAAAGACTAGTATACTGAAAATTATAAGGCATCCTGAAAGCAAAAAGAACATAAATAAATAGAAATATATCGATGTTCATTGATTAGAAGACCTAATATTGTTAAGATGACAATATGACTCCAAGAAATTTGCAAAATGTAAATAGGACTTTCTTGCACAAATATAAAAACCTATCCTAAAATTCATGGAGAATTTGAAAGGGCTTTGAGTAACCAAATTTTAATCTTCAAAAAGAAAAGCATAGTGAAGAAAAGCATAGTTTCAGTTTCTGATTCAAAACTTACTACAAAAAGGGCTGGCCAAATAGCTCAGTGAATTAAAGCTCCTGCATACATCCCCCCCTCGGGGGGTGCCAGCCCCGCCCCTGGGGCATGCTGAGACTGATTGAGACTGGACATGGTGGCACATGCCTATTATCCCAGCTCTTGGGAGGCTGTAAACAGGCGGATCACTATAAGTCCGAACTACTAGTGGACCCTGAACATCCTGTAGACACTTCCCTAAAAAAAGAAAAAAAAAAAAAAGCTTACTAGAAAGCAACAGTAATGATATCTGCATGATACTGCCATAAACATATAAACCCATGGAATATAGTAGAGTCCAGAAATAAACTCCCATGTATGTGGTCAACTGATTTTCAATAATGATGCCAAGATCATTCAATAAGAAACGGACAGTATTTTCGGGAAATGGTGCTAAAAATCTGGAAGTCCACGTCACAAAAGATTAAATTGGATCTTAACTTTATATAATATGCAATCATTAACTTTAAAAGGGTCAAAGACCTAAACATAAGATCTAAAACTATAAAATTTTTAGAAGAAAACACATGACAAAATGTTCATGATATTGAGTTTGGCAATAATTTCAATGGATGTGACACAAAAAGCAAGGCAATAAAAAGATAAATCTGGGGTTTCGTTAGTGCTAATGTTTGTGCATCAATTGACAGTCTCAGGAGAGTGAGGCCACAGGATCATAAGTTCAGGTCCACTCTTCACAGTTTAGAGATTCAATCAGAGCCTGTCTGAAAATACAAAATTCAAAGAAGGTTGTGGGTGCAGCTCAGTATAAAGGCTCTATGCTGCATCCCCAGTACCCCCTGAAGAAGTTCATGAAAGACAATGAAAAAGAGGCTGAATGGGCAACTTAGCAGTAGAGCACTTGTATAGCAATCATAAAGCCCTGATTTTGATTTCCAACACACACACACACACATTGTGAGAGAGAGAGGGAGGGAATGTGCTACACAATGGGAAAAATGTTCTCAAGCCATCCAGCTGATATGGGGTTTATATTCATATTCTTAAAACTCCTACATACAACTCAAGAACAACAAAAACCAGACAATCCAACTGAGAAACAGGCAAGGCACTTGGATAACAAGCACACTGAAATACAAATGAGAAAGACACACTCATTAAAATAGAGATTACGAAGAAAATTGTGAGAGACAACAAGTGCTGGTGAAGATGTTGGGAAGCGGGAGTCTCTGTGTACTGCTGCGAGTGCTATGCAGGACGTACAATGACCGTGATCCGACAAATCCACTTCTATGTATGTAGTACAGGGTCTACGGGGTCTCACTGCGCAGATCGGTCTCATAGTGATCCTCCTGTTTTCAGCCTCCCAGGCGCTGGTTTACAGGTGTGTGCCACCACACCCACTCTCAGTGTTGGGGGGGCAGCATGACACATCGGGAATGGAACTCCAGTCCCTACGTCTGCCTAAGCAGGCACTTTAATCCGCTGAGCTATCTGGCAGGACCACAACAAGTCTACTTCTAGGTCTATATCCAAAAACAATGTAAAGCAAGAACCAGATATATACTTGCACATCATGTTCATAGCACTATAATTCATAACAGCCTGAAGATGAGTAGGTAAATAACTGTCAGCCTTAAGGAATGAAATGCTACCATGTGGATAAATCTTCAATAAAACAAGATTAAATATTGTGTGATCCCTCTTTTGTGAATATAGGATCTAGAATAGGCAAACTCACAGGAGCAGAAAGGAAACATAATGTTTAACGGGCACAAGGTCTGGGTTTGAGATGATGAAAAAGTTGCAAAAACAGACAGTGGTGGTATCGATACTGCATCGCAAATGTTTCATGCCACTGAATTGTACACTTAAAATGACTACAATCATTGATGTTACATATATCTTACCATAGTAAAACATTTTAGGTGTCTTGAAAGAATGTTTGTAACAGTTCTAATCGCTCCCCAAACTTGAAACGATGCAAATGCCCTTCAGTGGGTGGGTGCATAACACATGGCCTCCCACATGGGGTGCAGTACTGTGCAGCAGTGCAACAGAAAGAGCTGTGGACCTGTGTGCTCATCCCGATGGACAGCACAGACTGCTCTGAGCAGCAGAAAGCGGCCTCGAAAGGTACAGTGTACCCTGACTGTAGTAGTGGCTGCATACATTTATATGTGTGAAAACTGATAAAACTGCACAATGAGTGAGGACATTTTATAACAGAAGTTCATCTGAGATGTAACAGTCTAGAATTCTATTATAAAAGCCTTATAAAACTGTTGGAGCCAGGTGTGGAGGCGCATGCCTATAATCCCAGCACTGGGGAGGCTGAGGCAGGAAGATCCCTGTGAATTCAAGGCAGCCTGGGCTACTTAGTGAGATCCTGTTTCAAAACAAATAAACAAAACCCAAAAAACAAAAAAAGATCTTTTCAAAGTACAGTTTGAAAACTGGAGTGAGAAGAAATTACATATGGTAATATTATTTTTAGTACTTAGAATTTTATATAATTCCACAAACATTTAAAGAATAATCTCCAGTAAGACTTGTATACCAATAGAATAAAACTTGTATTTCAGCCCCTGGCCTTAATTTTTACAATTAGATCAGACATTTTTTCCACAAAGAGGAAAAATTAATATTCATGATTATGTGTAAAATAAAAATCCAATTATATTACTTCTGAGTACTATAGTGGTCTGTTCTGTGGCACAAATGAAATATTATAATTCAATTTCATTTAAGCCTGTCTTATTACTGAAGTTAGAAAGCAAAAAGAGATAGCTCAGCTGTATAAGCACCTGCCTAGCAAGGCTGACTTAAGAGAGAGAGAGAGAGAGAGAGAGAGAGAGAGAGAGAGAGAGAGAGAGAGAGAGGGAGAAAACAGAGACAGAGACAGAATTGAATGTCATAAGACACTAAGGTCTTTGTACTGAGTTACACTCCAGCACCTTGTCTGTCTGTCTGTCTGTCTGTCTGTCTTTTTGTCTGTCTGTGTATGTATCTATTTGAAGCAGAGTCTTGCTAAGTTGCTAAGTTTCCTGATCTGGACTTGAACTTGGGATCCTCCTGTCTCAGCCTCTTAGGGTGCTAGGATTACAGGTGTGTAGCAGCACAAGACAGCCTTTAAGTATTTTTACGTGGCAGTTTTCTGCTGTTGCCTTCAGCTGTGTTCCTGGTTCTCCAACTGCTGTACTGCTTAGCAATGTACACAGTTGCTGACTAGAGATTACAGACTAACACAAACGATCAATCCCAAACTATGCTGTTAATGAAATACTGATCTTTCCCACAATTGGAAAGATCAGAAGGAAAATTGCAGTGTCTGAAATGACTCTGCACTTGTTTGCGTTAGATTTTAGGTCCACTTTCCTTTCTGTTCTCTGGAGACAGAACACAGCTGTTCAGCATCCTTTATAGCAGTGTTTTCTTCTAGAAATTTCCCAAGGGCCATTACAAAGTGTGAGAACTATTATGAAGACCACAGAATACTTGTATATGAGTCACTTTCCATCTGCATATAGTTAAGTGCACTTACAGAACAATACTTATCACATAAAAAGGCAAAGCAGTGCACTGATGACTTCACTGGAGACCATTATTTTCACTGCTGAGTGCCCTTTATCCTCATGTGCAAGAGAGAAGTGCCTTCTCGAGAGTGCGTGTCATGGTGGCTTGAGCTTCACCCTTCCCAATTAATGCAGAAGTTCCCGCTAGAGTGGTTCCAAATTGGAGAGTGGGCTAAGGTGCCTCCTGCTGGCCAGAGGTGCTAAAGGTATCCTCACAAACTCATGCTTCCAATGCTGAGCAAGATGAAGAGAACAGAAGGGACAGTGGGGTAGGCGGGAGATTTCAGGACTCTTGGAGTGAGAATGGTTAATCAAAGGATGGCGATACCGGGCCTCCATGCATCCCAGGATACAAAAAGTGCCCATCACAGGAGTCTCCAAAGGCTGCCAAATAACGGAAAGGCCAGGAGGCAAATATTCTGGTAAAAGTAAGCATGAAATGTGCAGATTTACATGTTCGACTCTGGAAATCCCAGGAATTACAAAGCTATTGGGGTCAAGAAAGACGCCATGGCCTTAGTGAAAAAAACTGCTGTCATTCCCATTTTCCCAGAGCACAGGCTTCAGGCCCAGGTTCTCATGAAATGCTATGGCCCCAAAACAATACAATTAGCTGACTACTGCAGGAAAAAAAAAAAAAAAAACAAGCTTCAAATGGATTTGTTCCCAACTGGAAACACTGTGACCTGGTTTTACAATCAAGTGATCATTTTAAGATTGCCCAGAGACTTCTGAGGGATGTGTTTTCTTTATAATGAACTCACAAAAATATAGGGTGGGGGAAGAAAAAGATATAGAAATGTGGGATTACCATTTGAATGTAGCTTTCCTTCTCTTCTCTGGAAATAGGATTGGAAAAAAATCTTGCAGAATTAATACCATTTCTTTCTGGAGTAAGAAAGCTGGTTCGATTGCTAAAAACAAAAATACAGATGAGGTCAAAGCAATGTCTTACAGCTGCTCTGAAAGGCAGCCAGGAACTGACAGGGCCCGGTGGGGTTTCAGCCCCCACCCCTCCAAACACAACTTCCATCCAGCCCAACAATTCCTGAAGAAACACACTGCCCAGAAGCCCCAACCCAGGAAAGAGCAGAGGGCTCCAGCCACCCAGTCCTTCCATATCACACAGCTCATGAGCTCTGAGAAACACTAAAACATCATGCCAATGAGCAAAAACCAAAACACTTCTTTGGGACCCTTTTGATTTTGACAGTAACCGGGAAAAGCAGGAAAGTGCATCCATTCATTTGATAGGAAGAAAAGAACTGAGAATCAATTTCTATCCTTCTCTTGAGTCAGAAGCAAAGACTGAGTGCCTTTGCAGTTTTTCTAGGAAATGCTGGTTATTGTAAGTTTCTGCTTTACAAAGTGTCTATGTTCTTGTGAGCCAGGAAACTGTTGGGCCAGCCTTAGCACTGAAAATATAACTTCTTAAAAGGTGAGATGAAAGAGTGCGGACATGTTCACATTCATGTCTCTAGCCCAGGAATCCTCCTGCCTTTTCTGAGAGCCGTTCTTCTACTCCATTCACAAAATCGGTCTTTGAGAAGTCCTCCTGGGAGACCTGATCCCAATCCCTGAGCCACGCCTGATTTCAATCTGGCTGCAGTCACACAATTCCATATTCTCAAGAAATCTGAACGGGTGGTGGGGAGATGGCTCAGTAGAATAAATGCTTGCCTGGCAAGCACAAGGGCCTGAGTTCAATCTCCGGTCCCGCCCAAAAAAAAAAAAAAAAAAAAAAGAAAGAAATCTGAGGTGGGACTGAAAAAGAACCCATCTCTGTTGACACTACAACTGAAGCATGTCACTCAGCTTAGGAGTTACAGTACATCTTTGGTAAGTAGGGACTGAACAACAAAGGAAAGAGTTCCAGAAAAAAGAGGAATGAACAGATGTGAATGGTGGGGCAGATGTGAGAAAAAGAGGAAAATATTTCTAGGTCCCAGTAGTACTCTATTTCCTGGTTCTAGCATCCTGCAAACCCAGTTGCATTTCTTCCTTTGTAACCTACACACAGCTTCTGGCTCTTGATAGTAAAATCAGGCCTTCCCTTGATATACTTAAGATCAAGTGGGCTTCCACTGCAAACAGGTTAAATAAGACCAGAGATGTCTGGGCCACTTTGGCAACCGGAGGCTTACCAAGGCACAGTGCAGGTCCTAGTTAGAGATGCATGCTCCCGGATGATGGAGAGGTTTCTCAGGTCCAGAGGAGGCGGCCGTGCTACAAGACAGTGTACCCCTTGGTGGTTAGTTCTCAGGCCAAAATCTGAAGACTGTGAAACAGAGGCGTTCCACTTTTCTAGCACACCAGGTCCAATTTACTAACAGGAAGCACTGCTGATGCGAGTGTCTCTCTTCTGCTTTTCCCTGCCTCCTGGGAAGCAGGAACAGCCACCAAGCCACTGGTCACTTTCCTTTCTAGAGGTAACAAGAAGAGGCTATACATTCAGGCGGTACACATCTACTGAGAACTTACTGCCTGGTGATTCTAGGTGTTGAAAACACAGATGAACCAAAGAGACAGGAATCTCTGCCCTGGAGAAATCCCAATTCCTACCTCGCATTTGACAGGTCTGAGAGGCAGAGAAGATAGCCATGTTCTACTCTCCCCACCTCCAGACCAACATCTGCTTAGTGCACCTTCTGCCTAGTGCAGCTTTCCTTTTGTCTCTGTCCAGTTACTATTCTTCATACCTCAGCTCACTGTCCTCTGCATAGAGATTCCTTCTCTGAACTCCAGACAAGATCAGACCCCATCTGACAGGCCTCCTGGGTTCCTGCACTTCTCCTTTATGGCTTCTCCCCAAGAGCGTGATGAAACATTCATCTGCACTCACTTGACTCAGGCCTAGACCAGCCATCATGACACTGGGGATTTGCTTATCTGTTCACTGCAAAAGCCTGGTATCTACCCTCCTCACGGACCCATCCAGCTGCTTTGGTAGGACTATGGATCATGCATCTCTGGTGTCTCCTGGGGGCACAAGATTCCTCTGTCAGGTTCACTACCAGCTACCTACCACCTTCACTACCCTCCCTCACATTGCTTTGAGTCCCTCACACACCTTCTCTAGTTTGGGTCCTATACAACTGCACTGTTCAAATTAGTAACCAGTAGCAACTATACCAGCATTTATATATGTACTGAATTTAAATAAAATTAAAGTTTAGCTGTTCAGTAACACCAGTCCCATTTCCAATTTTCAACAGCGCTGTTTCCATCGTCATAAAAAGCTCTGATGGATGGTACTGCTATAGAAAATTAGTTGAGGGCCAGTGAGATAGCTCAGCGGTCTACAGCACCTGCTTAGGCGAGCTTAGGCAGGCTCTAGGGTAGGGGTTTGATCTCCGGCACCACATGCTATGCCAGCCCCACCCTCAGGGTGGGCTGAGCCACAAAAAAAAAAAAAAGAAAAGAAAAGAAAATTAGTCGAGCAAAACAATGATACCTGTCTTAAAGCTACAGGCTCCCTTGGAATTGTCTCTGACCAGAAAAGGCAATAACATCTTCTACACCTCATAAGACAATCCATTTGCCTCATGATCTTTAGTTTTCTTCCTGGTGGTTTTTCATCTTCCTCCCCTTCTGAGTGAAGAACTCTCCTTGCTGTCCCTGCCAGCCAGTGCCTAGCACAGCACTACACACATGATTGATGCCCTGACTCAAACCCTGTGGGGCGTGAGCAGATGGATCAGGCACAAGAAGGGGCTTAGGGCAGGAGCTTTGAGCATTCCCATCTCCAGTGGCAGCTTTTCCAAAGAGCAATGAAAGGTGAGGAAAGGCCAGATGGGTTGTCAGAGATCAGAAATAAAATGAAAAAGCCACTTTGCCATGCCCCTTCTCATCCCCTCTTATCCCATTTCCCTGCCGGTCCCCACTGCTGAGCAGACCAGGGAGGCTGCCTGGGAGGAGCAGAGCACAGCTGCAATCTGCCCTGGGTGCACAGCAGTCGGACTGCCCCCACCTATGTGCTCTCCTGTCCCCAGTCACCTCTGCTCGGAGAGTGCAGGTCATGAATCAAAGGCCAGAAGCCTGGCACTGCAATCTTATTCAAGCGTTGTCCACGTGAGGATGCTAGACAGGTTCCATTCTGATCCAGCGTCACTTCTGATCCATGATCACTTATTCCTGGGCTCTTGTAAGGGAATTAGTCAAAGGGGAGCCCGTAAAATAAAACTGGATTCACAGGCTGCAACTGCAGGACCACAGCACCTAAAAGTCCCCTAACTCCCTTGATCACAACACTATGGAGCAGCAAAGTGCTCCTGCCTTTTCCATTCTATCCCAGCCACAAGTTTCTCATGCTTGTACTTTCTAGCAAGTACAAGGGATTGTCTCTTCAGTGATTCCTGCACACAGCAGGTCTGGTCAACTGCCTTACCTTTCCTTTGAGGCTTGAGATCTCTATTCACTGGGGGAGGTTCCAAGTCTGCAGGAAGTTCAGGCAGTGGACTTGAGATGCTTCCTGAGCCCATCGGGATGTAGTCATCCTGGCAGCACAGGGGGCCAAGACTAGATGCTATGGCCTGGGGGCTCATGGGCATGTAGCTGTCTTCAGCACTGGCTACAGCTGTTGGGTACATTGGGGAGCACCTGCAAGGCTGCAAAAGAATAGGTACAGGTGAGGAAATGCAGATTAGTCATGGAAACCACTAACAGAGGGCGCTGAGGTTGTGCATATGGTTTGGGTTCCAAATTGCCCCCAAATAACTCTAAACATCCGCAGGGAAGTAGAACAAGCCTTAACCAAAGTTCTGTCTCTGAACTCAATGTGTGAGTACAGGTGCTAATTCTCCTAGACTGCAACTATAAGACTGAAGGCTACGAATTTATGTAAAAGCTTTTAGTCCAACATGGGTTTAATTGGAAACCCCAAGTAGACAAATGTCTTGATCATTCAAATTCCTTCTGGAGGCCCAGTGAGATAGCTCAACAGGCTAAGTGTTTGCTTAGGTAAGCACAGGGGCCTGGGTTTGATCCCTGGCACCACATGCCACTCTGGCCCTGCTCCTGGGTGTGCTGTGCTGGCATTGGAGTCCTGGCATGGTGGTGCATGCCTGTAATCCTGGCTTGTAGGGAGGCAGAAAACAGGAGGATCACTATGAGTCCAAGCTGCATAGTGAGGCCCAGCACAAACAAAAACAAAAGTTCTTTCTGGTGCCAAGTCCAGGAATTTCCAGAAACAGTTCAAGTCTTAAAGTGAGACTCAAAAACTCTGCACAGATCCAGAGTAAAGAACCTCAATAGAATTGAAAAACATGGAACTGGCCGTTTTACTTAGATGGAAGCTTCAAGTAACCCAAGTGCCAAACTCACCAGATTTAAACTGAGCCGCTTGTCTCGGTGTCTTAAGGGTTGGCCTTCTACATCAACTGCAAGAAATGAGATGGACAACATCAACTGAAATGGGTCCAAGCCTCTCTACACTCCAAGTACCATGCACGCAGCTCCAGAGAGGAAAAGAAGCATAACACGTAATTTCTGTACATGGGTCTGTATTGAGTCTAGCTGGGCAATGAGAACACATTCCCACACAGACAGAAAAGCAGACCAGACTTTGAGGTTTTTGTTTGGTGGCTTCATGTCTCTCTACGATTGAGGAAGAGATATAGTAAGCATTTTAGTCCCTTTCATGTTGCTGACACCCAACACCCAACACCTGCAACTTGTAGGAGAGCAAGGTTACTTTGGCTCATATTCTCAGAAGTTTTAGAAGTCTCACTGTTGCGTGGCTGGCCAGCTCCTGGGCAGGAATGGCATGGCAGGAACACATAGTGGCACGAAGACTGCTTATGCCATGGTGCCCAGGAAGCAAGGAGAGAATGGAGGAGATGAACAAAGAGCCACAGCCCAGGGAGCTGCCTGCACCCAAGCCCCACCTCTGAACACGTGAGGCTTCTGGGGGCCATTTGGGACTAAACCACAACAGCAAGTAATTACCAAGTAATTACCTGTCTCACTGATCACAGGAGCTCAGAGATGGGCAGGTAGCCTAGGGAGGAGAAACGAGAAGTCTGAACTCTCCTTTGCAATGAACAGTAAAATGAGCTGAATTACAAAGCACTGGCACTGGGGAGCGGCGTCCAGGGCCTGCTCAGATCCATGCTCACGAAGCAGAGACAAGCAGCCATGAACACTAGTCGGGTACCAGCATGCGAAGGGCTAGAAACGGGCCAGACAAGTGCGCCAAGCACTGACAAGGACAGATAATAGCTGTGGACTTGAAGGAGAAAATGTGCACAAGGTACACTGAATACTTCCTAACTTGTTCCATAAACGGTAGCATTATGCCCAAGAAGAAAACCTGCAGAGCAATATATCTCATGAAAACAAATGTAAAAGTTCTCAACAAAATATGAACAATATATGTAACTGAACAATATAGAAAAATAATTATATACCATAACCACATGGGATTTACCCCAGGTAAGCAAGGATTATTTAACATTTGAAAATAAGCTAACATAGCCCATCACATAAAAAAGAAAAACCCACGATCATGTCAATAAATAAAGAAAAATCATTGAACACAATCTAAAACCCATTCATGAAAAAAAAAAACCTCTCAGTAAACTAGGAATGCACAAGAACTTCTTTAACATGATAAAGAATATCTACTAAAAATACCCCCAAATAGGATAGATATACAGCTACTTTCTCTTAGTTCAATGAGAAGAAAGATTTGTACTAATACTGTTTAGACAAGATATCATGTTTGTGTCTTGTACTCTGAATAAGTACTACAAAGACAACAATATACAATGTATTAGTTATCATAACTGTCCTACTAACCTGTTTTGAAATTGTCTCATTGCTATTTCTTTCTCAATAAAATTAATAAAAACATTTTTTAAACTCCCAAACCCCTATTGCTAACATACTTAACAGTGAGAAAGTTAGACTTTGCCCCTAGATCCAAGAATAAAGCAAGTGTGCTGCTTCTCAGCACAGCTTTTAAACACTGAACTGAAAGTGCTCCTTAAGTCAATTAAAGGAAGAAAAAGGCATGCAGACTTGAAAGGAAAGAAGAGTCTGTCCTTGTTGGCAGGTGACAGGATATGTAGAAAGTTTGAAAGAATCAGCAAAGAACCTCCAGGAATGAAAAGTTATTATAGGGGCTGGGGAGATGGCTCAGTGGAATAAGTGCTTCCTGGCAAGTGCAAGGGTCTGAGTTCAATCCCTGGTTCCGCAAATAAAAAAGAAAAGTTATTATAGCAAGTTGGGAGGATATAAGGTTAATATTCAAAAGACAACCACTTTCTTATATAATGGCAATGAAGAAGTATAACTGGAAATGAAAAACCCAATACCACGTTTGCACTGATACCTCCTAAACTGAAATAGACTTACTTAGTCATAAATCTAATAAAGCATGTACATATATGTACATGAGGAAACATACAAAATTCTGATAAAACATACTGAAGAAGAGATCAATAAACAGAAATCCCATATTCTTGGACAGGAAAACTCAACAGTGTCAATATGTCAATTCTTCCCAACCTGATCTATAGATGCAGTGTAATCCCAATCATAATTCATCCAGACATTATGGGTATATGAATAAAATATTCTTAACATTAATCTGGAGAGGCAAAAGTGTCAACATAATATTGAAAGGCAAGAACAAAATTGGAAAACTGACACTCCCCAACTTCAAGACTGATCCTATAGCAACAGTAATAAAAACAGTGCAGTATTCATGAAAGAATAAATAGATCAGTGGACCAAGAATAGAGGGCAAGGAAATAAACTCAATAAAAATAGTCAACTGATCTTTGACAAAGGAACAGAAGAAATGTGACATATAAAATATATCGTCTTTGAAAAAAAAACTTGACATTCACATGCAGAAAAAGAATCTAGAATTAAATCAAAATGGAGCACAGAACTAAATGTAAAATGTAACAATACGTAATTCTTGAAGATAATGTGGGAGAAAATCTAGATTAGTTTGTGTTTGGCAATGACTTTTTAGATATAACATCAAAGACATTATTCATGAAAGAAATAGTTGATAAGCTGGAAATCATTACAATTTAAAATTTCTTCTCATTCAAATACATTATGAAGATAATGTAAAGGTGACTCATACACTGGGCAAAGTATTTGCAAAAGAAGACACGTTTGATAAAAGACTTCCCTGAAATGTACAAAGAACTCTTAAAATCCAATGATAAGAAAGCCAATAACCTTATTAAAAATGGACAGACGTCTCATGAAGGCATATGCACGGATGGTAAGGAAGCCTACGAGAGCATGCTCCATGTCATGCAATGTCAGGGAAATGAAGTCATGAGTGCCGGAATGGCCGAAAGCCAGAGCGCAGACCGCCTTGTGCTGGAGAGGCTGCGGAGCACCAGGAACTCGCAGTCCTTGCTGGGAGCAGTGCAAAGTGGTCATTGAAGAAGGCTGTACGACATATGCAAAAGAATGACAATGAAGCATTGTTTTCACACTTACTCTAAGTGGATTAAACACTTCTGAAATGTGAGCTCTGACATAAAACTCCTAGGGGATCATAAAATATAGGGGGAAAGGTCGTTTGTGTCATTAACCTTGGCAGTAATGCTCTGGATATCATACAAAAGCATAGATGAGAAAATCAAAAATAGGTAAGTGCGATTACATCAAAATAAACAGCATCTGCACAGCAAAGGAAACAACAAGGTAAAAGGCAAAGTGAGGAGTGGGAGAAAATATTTGCAAACCACTTATATGACGAGGCACTAATATCCAGAGTATACATAAGGAAAATCTCTCAGTAACAAAAAGTGGCCTGATCTTAACATGACCAGCAGACCTGAGGGGTAGTCCCAAGAAGAAAACACAAATGGCTGGCCAACATATTATAAAATGTCCAACGTCACTCAGCATCGGCACAACTCAAATCCGAATCACACCATGGTATCACTCCACTCTGTGAAGGACAGCTAATATCAAAAAGGCTGAAGACAGCAAGCGCCGAGCAGGCTGTGAGGAAGGGAAATCCTCATACACTGTTGGTGGGAAAGTAAACTCACACAGTCCCTATGAAAAACAGCATGAGGTTTCCTGAAAACACTAAACCAGAATTATCATATGATCTAGCAGTCCCAGTCCTGAGTGCCTACCCGAAGGAAATGAAATCAGTGTCAAGAAGGCAGCACTGCTCATAGCACCCAAGGTCTGAGATCAAGCAAGGCCTTGACAGTTGGATGGGTAAAGATGTGGCACACATACGCACACATACGCTTTCCCACAATTTCATACATACAATTTCCATCTGTATCTATATCGATGCATGTACGGACACCCATGACAAGGAATATTATTCACCCATGAAATGAGGGAAGTACAGTTGTACGGGTGTGGTTCCGTGGTGGAGCGACTGCTTAGCATGCACAGGATCCTGCATGCAATCTGCAGCACTGCCATAGAAGAAAATTCTGCGATTTGAAACAACATGGGGCTAGAGAAAGAAACACACCAGAGACTGAAGGCTGCATGGTCCCCTTACTCATGAAGTCTAGAATGTCAAACTTGTAGCATGGTAGTTGCCAGGGTATGGGGGAAGTGAGGAAATAGAGAGATGTTGGGAAAGATTGGGAAGCCAGCAAGTTCTTGGGGTCTAACATATGGGATGGGTGGTGATGAGCGTGCTACGGAGCTTGGTTGTCATAGTCATTGCACAGTGTATATGCGTATCAAAGCATCACATTATATGTCCATATACATAATCTTGACTTTTTAATTAGTTTCTCAAAAAATAGCTGTATAAACGGTAGGATATTTCTATTGACCTATTGTTCAGCGGTTGGAAGACTCAATTCTGTAGAGACGTCACATATGGACCTAGACGTAGATATGGTGCAGTACTGCTCAAACCACCAGTCTACTGAACATGTGTATCTGGAACCTGAACAGGTACAGGAAGCCGGCTCTAAAACTGACGCTAGAATAAGCATGCATTCCTGAAGAATAGGCAAGAGGGTCTTCTCCACTGGCACAGATGACACAGCAATTGAATGTCATGTCGGTTAGGCTGTGCCCAAAGTGGACAGGAAGCAGAGGCTGGACTCAGACCTTGACATCAGGGGGCACTCTCATTTGTGACCAGTGGCCACTAGACAGCCACAAGGATAGGGTGGCCTCTCCATCACAGGCTGCTGCGTCATGGACAGAAATGACTCTTGCCCCTACTCTGCCACCACACACAGGCCCCATTCCAGGAGGAGGCCAGTGGGGAAAGGGGAGCAATAAGCTTGCCCTGCTGCCTGGGCTCTACCAGACCCGTGTGGCTTCTAGCTGCCCCTCTTGCTTTCTGCTCTTTGTGGTTCAAATCTAATTCATTTTAAGCTTTGTTTGGCTTTGTGTGAAAGAATATAACCGAACAGATTCGTGTCTGCCTTCAAAGTTCAAATTATGCCAACACTTTGTTCTTCCATCAGAGACCTTGGGTTCCTTCTCCTCCTTACTCTACTATTTTACTGGTGTTGTCAGAAGGAAGCCAGTTGTGTAAAAGTCCCATCACTGGGAACCTTCCGGGAGGTCTTTTCCAGACTGACTTATTTCTTCAGTCCTAATGAGAGATTTGAAAATTAATTTGCATTTCTTACATTTTCACAATTCCTGATTTGAAATTATACTACAAAGCCACTGTGATAAAATCAACATGGTATTGGCAGCAAAATAGACCTGAGGATCAGTGGAATAGATTAGAATATGCAGAGGCATCTACGAAAACACTCAGCCATCTTATCTTCGACAAAGGGGCTACACAAGCCCACTGGGAGAAAGATAGCCTCTTTAACAAATGGTGCTGGAAAACATGGCTTTGTACATGCCAAAAACTAAAACTTGACCCAGCTCTATCACCATGCACTAAGTTAAAGTCAAAATGGTTTAAAGATCTAAATGTTAAAACAGAAACACTCGATCTCCTGGAAGAGAAAGTAGGAGGAACTCTTGAAGACATAGGGGTAGGTAAAGAGTTCATGAACAAACATATATTCGCACGGGAAGCTCTTGAAAGAATCAACATTTTCCTTAATTCCTGTAAAACATGGCTTTAGTAGGTGGTGGTGTGAAAGTGGTGTTTATATTTATGTGGATGGAGAGAGAGACAGGATTTGTTTTCGTGTCTGTAAAAAATGCTGCAGTTGGTCACCTCATAGCAGAAAGGTACGGAGGCCTGGAAGAACAGTGAAGAAGAAATCCCCCCAGGTCACACTGAGGCTGCGTGTATGAAAGGGTACCAAGCAGCCTCTGAAGGCCACAAAGACCTGAATGGGAAGAAAGGGGTGTCATAGGGGATGGAACTATACTCAAATGTCAAATCAACCTCACAAAGAGCTCTGAGAGGGTGTGCCAGAGGCAAAGCTGGGTCAGAATCACCCCGATGGGGGAAACCTGGTGAAAAGCCACATCACTGATGTACAGGCAGGAACTGGATTGAACATGCCAAGTCGGAGGAGGAGCACAGCCCATAGGGTTGTTGAGTGATACAAGGAGCTAAGCCTACAGTCTCAGGGCTCACTATGCACAGAAGGGGCTAAGAGGGGAGTGGGGCCAGGCTGATGCAAAAGACATCACCTCTGTATCAAGTGTGTCCTCTGGTGACTTGGGACCAACGTTAGCAGCTCCAAGTCAGGTGAGGGGCCCACTACGTAGGTAAAGACACACGTGGAGGAGCCAGGGTTCCAGCTGTTTGTACCATGGACAGCAAGTCCAGCATTTCTCCCAGTGGCCAGGCTCAAAGGAGGATGAGGCCACCTAGCAGTAGGCCAGTGTCACCTTCCAGCTGTGTACTTCCTTCAGGGACCCAGCCTTCTCAGGAGAGCACACTGTTGAACAAGGACTACAGAGCAGCGTCCTTATGTGGACACAGGTGTGAAAAAGAGCTGAATGCAGAGGTCTTATCTAGGTTTCCCCAAGGCACAGCACTCTACACTTACCTTTCCAGGCCTTAATGTGGTCTAAACCAGACAGAGAGATTCTCCTGGGTACCAGGGTGCATTCTGGCTTCCTGCTGCTGCTGTGCCCAGTCCATGACAACTGGTCCTCTGGGCGCCGTTCAGAGAGATGGCTTGGCTTGGGGGGGCGGGGTGGTGGAGTGTTGCACATGATGGCTAGTTCTTTTGCCCCACAGGGCAGAGAAACTTGGTTTTTATCTGCCTGGATGGTGGAATGTATGGATGTTTCCAGCAGTGATGAAGAAGACCAGTGGTCCCTGCACGGCCCATTGATTTCTCTGTTCCAGAGCACAGCAGCCTGGGGTCTTGTGGAAGCCACCTCCTGAAATCCATTCCCATAGCGTGAAGGGTGGATCAAGTTGCCAGAGGGCAGTGGCTGCAGGCCATCCACAAAAACATCATCAAACGAAGTCTGTTCCAATGAGCGGTCTGAGTTTGAGCAGCTATCACATCTGGAGGGAAGGCGGAGGGAAGAAAAGCATGGAAGTCTGGCTGAAATGCAGCCATGCATCTGCCACAGAAACTCCACTGGCCTGTTCCCATCCCTCCATCACCACCTTTGCTTCTACTTGCAGAGCCACATTCCCACTGCAACCCTTAGTTATACCACCTCCCTTGTGTAGGAAAAAATGACCTACAGGTATTTTTTTTTTTCATCCTCCAAACTAAATACATACATGATAGAAACAAAAGCCCCAATTCTGCAATACATGACTCATTCTGTTTAGTGTAATGCTTGTCTTTCATGGTGATTGGCAGTGATCTGTCCCCATCTTGACAGTGGCAGAAGATAGGTGAGGACACACCCACTAGAAAACAACACTACTAAAACTGGTGTTTTGCTCAGGTATCTGGAGCACATCTCAGAGACAGAAGCCACAGAGGAGACAGTGAAGGTGCAGTGTGCAGAGGGATAGCGCTAGGAGGCCCAGCTTACACTGTGTCCCCAGCACAGGCCTACCTGCTGTGCTGCAGTCTTCCAGTCTTGCAGTCGGACAGAACCAGATAATCAGGAAGGAAGAGAAACTCTGACTCACTCCTGGTTTCCTCAGCGGCTGCAGCATTAGTGTTTGGGTCATCCCTTGGCAAAGAGGAGCTGGCAGCATGGGTGGCAGGAAGGGAGCTGGCAGAGGACGGCTGGAGGGAGGAGGGTGTGTGAGTGAGGCTCTCTGTGGAATCTGCTGGAGAAATCATTTCCCAGGTTAGTGTTTTCAGAATGGCTATAGCACTCACTCAGAATGTCTCAAACAGCATGTAAGAAGCCAAATAGAAGATGCAAATCACAGCTGGTGTTTGTACTGATGGAAGAGACCATTTCCCCAAGCTATAAACAATGTCTGGGAAAGAAGGCCAATGTTCCAACAGAGAAGTGCTGAATCAATTAAGAGTTAAAAAAAAAAAAAAACAACGTCCCTGGCCTAGTCCACACACAGTTTTAATGGCTTTCTGCACTAGCCCTGCATCAGTGTTTATTCACTCAATAAGTATACACATATGTACACACATATATTTCTGCATAACAAATCTGTGTGTATATATTCACAGATGCACTTATGCAAAGGTGTATGTACACATGACATGATCAAAATCTAGTATATGTTTACATTTTTAAAATGTATTCCAGTAGAAGACACAATGCAAGGAATCCGCGAAGTCCTCTCTCCCTTTCAGCACACTTACCCTCCATTCCTGCCCTTTTTTGAAGGAGCAACATTAGTTGTTGGCTTGTGCCTGCCTTGATGTGCTGAACCACTTCACAGCGTTTCCCCTTCATGGTCATTTTGACTTTGGGAAGAGCCAGAAGTTGCAAGGTGCCAAATCTGGTGACTGAGGGGAAAGCCAGTGTTCCAGGATGCCCCTATGAGCCTGCCTTGCTGTCGGATGGCACTCAGTGGCAGTATTCACTGTATTTTTGGCCACATCTCATAAAGATACCCAAGAGAAAAAGACTCCAGAAGTGCTTCAGAACGATGCAGAATGATGGGATAAGTGTGTTTGACGTGACAGAGTCTTCTGGGGGCGTTCGTGATACTTTTCCTTTACTGTAACACATCTTTATTTAAACATTCCCATATATTTTGGCTACCATTTTAGGTAGAATCTGGTACTATCTGAGGCCTCAGGCACTCAGCATTGGCCTTTGGAATGTATTCCCTGCAAATAAAGGGGGCCTACTGTACGTGGAAAGCCCCAGACGGCCATTCCAACGCTGTTCTCACGTGAGGCGGGCTTGGCCCAAATGTTCTCCTCAGAACTGAGGGAGAGGGCCACAGGGGAGTTTCCTGGCTCCCTCCAACTCCGTGCCAGAGTGGCCCATTCTGGTTCTACCTGACACCTTACTCGGTCTTCTTCCTTTTGGGTTATTACATACACCTGGCGTACACACATTTGGGGACAATTCTCAGGTGAGGAAAGGGGCAGAGGACACACATAACAGAATGCGCAAATATGCATCTGCTTTGGGCTGAAGGCAGGGATCAGGAAGGAAACTGCTCGAGGAGGCCAGGTCCGGCTCGTCACACTCTAGCCACAACAGGCCTACTGTGACAGCGCAAGTCAGCTTTATCCGTTACAGCAAGGCTAAAAGAATTTGCTAGCCCATCATTTCCCTTTATCTGAGTACTCCCAAATCTCAGCAGCGTTGCTCAATAGCCTCACTTAATAAGCTTCCCCGGCTCACAAAAAGAAAGGGCCTGTATGGTCAGCAAGTGCACTCTGCGACCATCAGAGATACAGCTGTGGGTGCACAGCGCCACCTAGTGTTAAGCACAGGTATTCCAGGAGCAGACAAAAACACGCAGTAACTATAGGACTTACGATTTTTCTTTCTACTCGAGGGCTGGGGATGTAGCTCAGTGGCGCAGCGCCTGCCTAGCAAGCGCGAGGTCCAGAGTCTCGAATAAAAGTTCAAAGAAAACCACATGCAAAATCTTACATTTGAATGCAAGTATGACATGATAATGCTGATACATAACGACCAAATTTAGGAAGGGATAGGAAGGGCTGTGTGCATGCGTGTGTGTGTGTGTGTGTGTGCGTGTGAGGAAAAAAGACAGACAGCCAGACACAAACACAGAAAGACACAGAGAGAGAGAGAGAGAGAGAGAGAGAGAGAGAGAGAGAGAGAGAGAGAGACTCTTGGGTCAGCTGCCCCCATGGCCCACAGATATCAATCCAGACAAGATATAAAGCTGCTTTCTCCTGACAAAATCTGCAACTCTGTGCAATCCTACCTGGTATGTTTGGACTCCAGTCCTAGAAGCAGGTGAAAGAGGGCTATTTCTACTGCCAGTGCATTTGTCAGAACAGCTCCGCTATAAATCAGCCCGCCCGGACCCTTTCAAGGCGGCAGGGCTGCCGTCTTTCACCACTTTTCTGCAGGAGCGCCTACCTGCACCATCGTCCAGGCGGCCCAGGTTGCAGACCTGACTGATGCTGTGCACCCACACCTGCATTTCTTCCTCCGTCTTGGCCACCAGGTAGAATGTGCGGGCAGTAGTCTTGACAATAAACACAAAATTGTTCTGGAACTCCTTCCGAACGAAGCCAGGACCCACGTGTTTCCAAACCGCACACTCGCTGAGGTCTATCACACGGATGGGCTTGCTGGAATGCTTGTTCCTGTAGTACTCCAACACATCAGGGTTGCCACTCATGCGGCCCCGGCGGAGAACAAACCAGCGCTTGCGCCAGGCCTACAGAAGCAATTGAACAGGGAGTGACTGGATGAACTGCTCCTGTTTTACAGGCTCTGCCCGGAACTTATGTGGCAGCAAGGATGGCAGGAAAGAAGAGACTCAGCCATTCTAATCATAGGACACTGTATATGTGGGCAACTGCACCATCTAGGTCTGCTTTATTGTATGATTTAAGGGACAGCTCACTGTTGGGAGTCTAGTGATGGGACTCACACCCTGCCTTTGTGTCTGTGGGAATCCCTGGCTCAATGAAGGCCAATGGGCCAGTCCCCAAGGACAGCCTTTCTGCTGTGGTCACAAGTTGACAGCAGGGCTTTCGTCCATCAGAGACTCAGGGTAGTAACTGGCAAGTGGAGAGATTTATAACACTGCGGTTTGCTTTCCCGTATAGTGGTGTGTGTGACAGCAGGAAGTGCAGGCTTCTG